>JAQZBX010069403.1:0-15600 GCA_029593785.1 Cabassous unicinctus | reverse complement strand
TCTCTCTCTCTCTCTCTCTCTCTCTCTCTCTCTCTCTCTCTCTCTCTCTCTCTCTCTCTCTCTCTCTCTCTCTCTCTCACTGTCAATAACCACCCCAACCTTTTTCAACCCCTTAAAGTTTATTAATGACCGTACCTGTGCAATCTCCACCCCAATTACTCATTAGCACCCTGATGTTATAAAATACTAGAATTTCTGCAGATCTGGGAGACAGTTTTGAGCCATGAGGCCACTGTGCTCCTTAGGTTTCACAAACAAATAAGCGCTTTCTCTCTTTGAAATCCTGGTGTCTCAGGAATTGGCTTTAAAGATGCATCAGGAGAAAAGAACCTGCCTTTGCTTGGTATCAGGGCTCCGACAGGTGACCCAGCTCAGAGATGCTGGAAGTCTTTCTCAAGGCCTGTCCGAAATGAGGCATCAAGGGAACATCCTAGGCAAGGGAAGTAGACATCTCCCTTACCTGAGATGAGCCCCTTCCTCTGTCTTCTTTTTTCTATCCCAGCCAGTCACATGCCCACCCTGAAAGAGGAGCTACTTTTTTGCAAACATATGGGTTTGGACAATGTCCAGGTGAGTATTAATTTACCAAGGGACTTTAGAAGCCAAAAAGTATTGAATATGCCAGGGAAAGGGAGGCATGATTTCTATCATTTGGAGGACAAGCAGCTATAATTATATCAGTTGCTAGGATAGTAAGTGGTGGCATCAATTTTAAAGGAGCAAGGGACTGTGTCTTTAAACCAGGGGTCTGCAAACTTATTTCTGTAAAGGGCCAGATACTAAATATTTTTATGGCATCTGTCAGGACTCTTAGATTTCAGTGCAAAAATATACAATGACTGGGTATGCCTGTGTTCTAATAAAGCTTTATTTACAAAACCATGCAGAGGGCTGGATTTGGCCATGGGCTGAGGTTTGTCAACACCCGTGTTAATCCAGCACAAACAATATTCCAGCCCTCTTTGCAACATCCCTATGAAATAAATTCATTATCCCAAATTACAGATGGGGAAACTGAGGCAGGCACTGGGGAAGGAGCTAAGCAGGTTTACCCAGCTTGGAGGTTCCAAGCCATGTTTTCCTGGCTTGGCAATATCACTCTGTCTCACTCTGCTTTTCCCCTGACCCACGGGAGCCACCTGCCACACCTGGATTCAGGTGTAGAAGGTGCTGGCTGAGTGTGACATCAGAAGGCAGAAGGTTGGATGATGTTGGGAGGAGATGGGATGAGATTGCCTGGCTGGGGTGATGCTTTGCCTTCAGCAGGGAGAAACACAGGTGTGTCCAGCCTCAGGGGGAAACCTGATGTGGGCTGAGCAGGGGGCAATATCAGGGCGTGGAGAAGCACCTGTCCGAGATCCCACAAGGATGCACCTGTCCTGCATCCCACAAGGTCTCTTCCCTAACTTCTCTGGTCCCTCACAGGTACTACAAGGATGGAAAGGAGATCCTCCCCATTGCAGATGCCAGCCAGGTACAGTCCTGCCCAGGTGCCAGGTGCTGGGACAATCCCTGTGCAAACGTGAGGCTCCATCTCAGGGAATTCCTGTGGCCAAACAGTTGTTTTGGTTTCCCAGGGCTGCTCTGCAAAAGACCATGCTCTGGCTTGGCTTAAACAACGGGAATTTATTATCTCGTGGTGTTGGAGGCTGGAAGTCCAGCCTCAAGGCGTGCACAGGCCATGTTTTCTCCCAGGGTCCATAGCGTCTGGTGCCTGGGCTTGCACCTCTGCCTCTGCGTCATTCTCTGGCATCTTCTGGCTTCTGCAGGCTTCTGGCTGCTACTGCCTGAAGGAGAATTTCCTCTACTTTATAAAGAGTCCTGTGGGGGAGTTCACCCTGAGTCAAAGTGGCCTCACCTGAATAGGATCTCCAAAGAGGCTACTCACAAAAGAGTACACTCCTCAACTAATCAAAGCCTCTTCGAAGGTCCTATTTACAAATGGATTCACACCCACAGACTCCAACATGTCTTTACGGGGGAGGTGACTCAGCCCCCAGAAACTCAACTTCAGTGGCTTCTCCCTCTCTCTGGGCTCCTGGCCTCCCTCTCACATGGCCCTCATCGTACCCAGGTGCCCCAGAGTCTCCTCTCTGCGTCTTCCCCAACTCCCTCTTCCTCTTTCCTTTACACGCTCCATTCGTCCTAATCACACCAAAAGGAAGCATTCAGATCTCAATGGCTCAAACTGCAAACTCAGCACATCCCTCATACACTCCAATGACGCCCCCCCACCCCAGGCATCCTCCAAGCACTTGCCCCCGAGCCCACCTAAAAAACCCTGCTGCTCTTTACCTGCATGAAATTGAGTCCCAATCTCTCTCCCTGCTGCAGCAGAACGTGGATGAAACCATCCTTGCTTATTTAACATTGTCTGGTGCCATTTTTCCCCTTTTCAACCACCTGCCACAGCCTTTGATCTCGACGCCAACCCAAGTCCATTTAGAGATGGGAAGTGAAGCCTGGACACGGGGCTGGTCTGGTAGCCTGGTAACCCAGAGTGAACTCCAGGGCTGAGCATGCATTTGACCAGTGTGGCTCCGCAGGTGCCAGTGTCTTCAGGACTTTGCAATCCAACGTGAGTTCAGAAATGTGCACGTTCTCTTCTTTGATGTCCACAAACTCGGTGTTAACCTAGAAACTGCCCCCCCTCCCTGAGATGGCTCCCTTGTCTGTCTGCTCGTTGTTTCTGCTTGTTGTGTCTGCTCATTGTGTCCACTTGTTGTTTGCACATCATCTTTAGGAGGGAGGCACCGGGACTCGAACCTGGGACCTCCCATGTAGGAGGTGGGTGCCCAACCACTTGAGCCACATCTGCTCCCTGCTTGTTGTGTCTGCTTGTTGTGTCAGCTCGTTGCGTCAGCTCGTTGTTACTGCTTATCTTCTTTAGGAGGCACTGGGAACTGAACCCAGGACCTCCCATGTGGGAGGCAGGTGTCCAACTGCTTGAGCCACATCTGCTCCCCAAGTAACCTTTTTTCCTTGTGCTTAATGATAATAATGAATAAAATTATCAATAATGATTGCATCAGAGTAAAACAAGGCAGGCTAATGTGGGCAGGAGAGGCAGCCACGCTGAAATGTCTCTATCTTCAGCCTCTGTGTCCACTGGAATCCCTCGGGGGGGCTTGTCAAGTCCCAGGGTGCAGACCAAGTCAGAACCCCTGGGCATGGTTGATCATTTGTATACTTGAAAGTTCCTCAGAGGGTCCTCTGCTGTGCAAGTTAGAAAGCTGGGCTGGGGAGGGGCCGCCTGGGACCTGTGATGTTGGTCTTGACTCCCTGTGTAAAGAAGCAACACATGGCACGCTCGTGGGACTTACAGAGTCTGGAGCCTTGTCCCCTTTGAGGCACATCCTGGGAACCCAGGACCTCCCACGTGGGAGGCAGGAGCCCAACTGCTTGAGCCACATCTGCTCCCCGAGGAACAGGGAGGGCCCCGGGTGAATCTGCTGCTGGTAGCCGAGGCACAGTGTGCAAACATTTCCCGTGTTTGAGCCCTGAGTCAGTGCAAGGGTGAGGGACCCCGACTCCATTACCCTCCCTGGTGGCGTGGAAATCCATCTGCACAGCATCGGGATAAAATTCATGGGGCAGGATGGCGAGCAGAGAACATGAGGAAAACTATCTTTGGATTGCGAGGACCAAAAGTCAGTTCTTTTTTCTGTTGATTGTTTTTAAATTTTTTAAAAAAGGAAGTACCAGGGATTGAACCCGGGACCTGGTACATGCAAAGCAGGCGCTCAACCACTGAGCTCCACCCGCTCCGCATGCTTTAATTTTTATACATGCTATTTTAAAGGCCAAACGCTCTCCAACATTTATATTGTATATTTACAAGAGGCGCCACTGGCAAGTGAACTGGATCTGGTTCTTTTCCTTTCCTTGTTGCCGCTGTTATAACTCACCAGCAAAATAGGGAAGGAAAAAAGGCTCTTTCTTCATTTCCCTTGGGCAGAAGGGCAGGGCTTTGGGTTCAGCTCTCCTCGCCCCAGGGGAGCGTGAATAGGGCCGTGACTGAAGTTTAGACACATTTTGGGCTAGTTCTCCATAGCCCTGGGAGCTTGTTGGAAATGCATATTATCGGCCTCACCCCAGACCTGACAAAATCAGCTGGGCTGTGGCACACTGATAACTTGTTCTCCTTGTGGTTGGGATGATGCAGGCTCAGTCTTGAGAACCACCGTGCTTGGGGGTTGGAGAGAGGGGAAGGGGGATGGGGACAGATGAGGGGGGCAGTGCCAGTTCTCCATCTCGGAGGTGGGGTTCCTGCAGCTGGGATGGGGATGGGATCCTTTAACCAGTGCCAGAGACCAGGAAGCTGCAGGCAATAGCACTTCGTGGTGAGAGGACAGGAGGGGCAGCCCCCAGGCAGTGCCAGGTGCCTTTGGGGCAGAGGCAACCACCAGGATGTGTCAGAGAAGAGAAGGGGAAGGCAGACAGCAGCCCTGGGCCCCTCACCAAGTTTCCTGGGACCACCCTGAGCCTGTGGTTCAGGAAGCATCCAGCCTGGTGCTTGGCCAGAGACTAGACTCATGGTGATGTACAGTAAGGCTCCCAGCCTGTGCACTGGAGATGTTTGGGGTGCGTAGGATGTGCACTGTGGGGTACTGAGCAGCTCCCCTGGGCTCCACCCACTAGATGCCAGGAGCACCCCTTCCCCGAGGTGTGACAACCAAAAATGTCCCCAGACATGGCCAGATGTCCTCCAGGCAGGGGAGTGCTCCAGTTGCAAACCACTGTGAGAGGTACATGATAGACAGACAGACAGAGAGAGAGAAAGAGAAGACAGAGAGAGATGGTAGGTGGACAGACAGAGATAGATAGATAGATGGATGGTGGCTAGACAGAGATGATAGAAGATGGATGGATAGAGAGACATATGGATAGGTAGACAGATAGATACATAGATCCATAGATAGATGGATGATAGATAATTAGATGTGATAGATAGATGGACAGACAGACAGGTAGATGGATGGATGGATAGACACACAGGTAGACAGACAGATAGATACATAGATCTGTAGATAGATGGATGGATGATAGATAATTAGATTAGATAGATTATTAGATAGATAGATAGATAGATAGATAGATAGATAGATAGATATAGATAGATGGATGATAGATTATTAGATTAGATAGATAATAGATAGATGGATGGATGGATGGTTGCATGGATGGATGGATGGACAGACAGGTAGGTGGTTGGATGGATGGATGGATGGATAGATAGATAGATAGATAGATAGATAGATAGATAGATAGATGGATGGACGGATGGATGGATGGATGGTTGGATGGAAGGACGGACTGATGGACAGATAGACAGGTTGGTGGTTGGATGGATGGATGGATGGATGGATGGATAGATAGGAAGAGAGACAGATAGAAATGGTAATTGACAGAGGGTAGACAGATGACAGAGAGATAGAGGATAGAGAGATAGAGATGACAGAGAGATAGATTATGAGATTGATAGATGATAGATATAGATAGATGAAAGATGATTAGATAGATAAATAGATATAGATGCTAATGATAGATAAATATGTATGATATATAGATAGATAAATGATATGTGATATATAGATGATATATGATAGTTTGATGATAGATGATAGATAAATGGATAGATAAATATAGATGATTGATAGATAGATAGATAGATGATAGATAGATAGATAGATAAATGGATAGAGACATACATATAGACAGAGAGGGTCCCTCCCACTGAGGCAGGCTTTCTCATCCTGGCACAACTGGCATTTGGGGCTGGACCATTCTCTGTGGTGGGGGCTGTCCCAGGCACTGCAGGGCGTTTCCCAGCATCCCTGGCCCCCACCCACTCGATGCCTGGAGCGCCTTCCCCCCTCCCCTAGCTGTGACAGCCAAAATGTCTCCAGACGTCACCCACTGTCCCTGGGGATACAAAGCCGCCCACAGGTGAGAATTAGAAAAATAACGATATGTCAAAATCCTCGTACAGGAGACATAGAACAGGTCCTTCCTGCTACGCAGTATTCATTTTCCTCCACCGCCAATCACCCCCAAGGACTTATAGATACGTATGGACACAAGACCCACCCGTGAAAACCACAGATGTCAAACCTGACAACGAGGCACGGCACAAACCCGTCCCGCTTTGTCTCGGACACCGTGCGCTTGGCTGATGCGCTTCCATCATCGGCCAAATCACACAACACCTGATGTGTATCTCCTGCTCCCCAAATTCAAGGAGCAAATTCTGAAACAAAGAATCTAAGAAATTAGTCACAACCCGCGGCGAGGAACAGAACCCCTGGAGCTTGTGCAAATTCCTTGCTGTGACTTGACTAACTCAAATAGATGTCCTGGGTCCTCTCTGCCAGTTTGCTTGTGGAAGACTTGTTGTGGGAACTTGGGAGGGGAGACGCTGGCACTGTTTTGAGTATAACCACATGCCTTGGTTTCCAGGGGCTGTAGCACAACAATGGGGGCTTACAAGAAGAGAACATCGTTCTTTGACAGTTCTGGAAATCAGAAGTCCAAAATCAAGGTGTTGGCAGGTCTGAGCTCCCCCTGTGGCTCTAGGGAGACCCCTTCCTCGCCCCTTCCAGCTACTGTAGTCCCAGAAGTTCCTTGGTTTGTGACTGTCACCTGAAGTCTTCACACAGCCCCCTCCTCTCCTTTCTCTCTAAGGACGTCATTCGTGCTGGATTAAAAGCACCCCCTAATCCAGCGTGATCTCTCCTTAAATTAGTTAATTACATCTGCAGTGGCCTTATTTCCAAATAACATCACATTCACACAGGCAGTGGCTAGGATTTGGGAATATCATTTTTTGGAGGGTGGGCATGGGTTGTACAGTTACTCTCAGCTCTTGTTTTTTATTTCAGATACGTCTCCCAAGGCATAATCATTGGAAGAGGTTTGCTTTTAGTAGTTCAGACACCACCATTGTTTTTTTTTTTTTAGAGGAATTTATGTTGCATTTTAAAATGAGTGTCAACATAAGATTCATTAAAAAGGGTTTTGATTTGTAGCAAGATTTTATTAAAATCATAATTTTTAACTAAGCAACAGCTCTTATCCTCATCTAAGACAAAAAGATCACGAAAGAAATAACACAGTTCATGTAATTATAATACATGTAAAATTCTGATTGGTTTTATTTCTTAGGAAAAATTTCTAAGGGTGAATTGTATTGCTCAGAACAAATTCATTTATAAAGAAAATGCACCAAAAACACAGCAAGGCATGGACTTTTTGGGTTAAAAAGAAAACAGGAAAGTAAAGCCTCTAACATTATGTTTCTCTGACTGTGTAAGCTTCTATAATACAAAGGAAGCCAAACTGAAAATTTCCAGAAGAAATCTTTCAGCCGCCTGGGCCATTTAAATTCCTGGTGGATGGTCTCCTTAGAGCTTGTGTTTCTACAAAGTAGAACCTGTTTGTGTTCATGGACTGAATACATAAATGCCCCACATCTGATTATTAAAAACGTTTTGACAGTCACGACTGTGATAAATTGCATTTCTCTCTCTTTTCTCCTAGATAACTCCGCTCCCTATAGGAAAACAGTGTGTAAATACATTATTGAAAAGAATGGCAGCAAATCTCACTGAAGGTGCTCCATTGTTTTTACAAAGCTTTGGAATCCCTGGAGTACAAAAGTGGACTTGGGATGTCCATGCAAAAGGCACACGGAGATGAGCCGGTGGGGGAATCTGGGCTTGTTCTGGGGCTTCCCATTTCAGCACTGTTGTGATTTTGTGTTATGGGTTGAATTTTGTCCCCAAAATACATGTCCAAGTCCCAAGTGCCGGGTCTGTGAATTTGACCTTATTTGGAAATAGGGTCTTTGAAGATGTGATTTCATCAAGATGAGGCTACAAGTCAAGGAGCAAAAGGATGGCTGCAAACCCCAGAAGCTGGCAAAGGCAGGAAAGATTCTTTCCCTGGAACCTCCAGAGGCAGCAAAGTCCTGCCGGCACCTTGGTTTTCTGGCCTCTAGAACTGGGAGAACATAAATTTCTGTTGTCTTAAGCCACCCAGTTTGTGATACTCTGTTACAGCAGAGAGGTAAGACACTTTGTAGCAATGTGCCAGGGTAGACCTGTGAGCTCTGTGCAGATACTATGTTGAAATTGCACTGGAGATGATTTGTGGGGTCTCTCCAATTGCCATCTGCCTGGCTCTGTAACTGTCCATCTTCTCTGGGCCAGGCCCGTGAGAGGCAGCAGCAGGAAATAAGAAGGAGGGAAGAAAGAGGGGCCAGGCTCTTTCCTCCCCCAGCCCTCTCCCTGCAGCTGGCTGGGGTTTGGCAGTGGCTCCACTTTTCTCCAAAAACCTAAGGTCTCAAGACAGCTCCCTCCCCTGCCCCTGCAGGCCTTCCTGAGGCTTCCCTCTAGCCTTGCCCACCTCCTCTTTGAACTGTCCCACCTGTGCTGTCCAGGACCCTGACTCACAAGGAAATGAGTCAAATGGTGTTCAAATACAAAGCTGGAAAGTCAGATAGTATTTTATTTATTTTTCATTTTTTTGGTCAGATATTATTTTGAAGTTTTCAGAACTTAAAATGCCATCGTGAGCTGGAACAGTTTCCCAGTAGTTATTTTATTTTTTTTTCCTGATGTGATTCCTTAGCTCAACAAGTATAAAGCCTTAGGGTAGTTTCAAAAAATGTCATCTTCATGATAAGTTAATAGAGGAAAATGAGCACAAACACAGCTAGCTTTGGCAAAGTAGAAACTACAACTGCTTTTTAAAAATTGTCATTCATAGTAAAACCATTCCCTAGATTTCTGACCCCTCCCACGTCAAGCAGAAGTTGTAATTCCTGTTGCTTGTATCCAAAGATGTTTTGTGGAAGGGCGGGGTGTCAGGTTATATGACTATACCTGGCCTCCAGTTTCCTGTCTTCTCACTAAGAGCAGGGGTGTGGGGGGGTGGTACCTGCAGACTCAGATGGGGAGCACATCCCCTGGACATAGTATGTGCCCCTACCCACTGTCTGATTCCAGAACTCAAGCCTTGGGGCAAATGTGCACAAAACAAACGGAGGTGACTCGAGGTCTGCAGGAATTTTTGGAAATGGGAGTTGAGTATTGCATGCGTCTCAAAGCCTCTGCACCCCCAAGGGCCCTGCTACCTTCAGATGGTGAAATGATTTCCTGTGGGTCTAGGAGGTTTCTTGGTCCAGTGATGATTTTTCCCTAAGCAAGGTAAGATGCCCGCTCTGCTCCAGCCTGGTGGGTCAGGATTTCCCAGGAGAGGTATGTGTGGATGCCATGGACAATGGGCAGGCTTAGACGACAATCTCAGCTTTGTCATTTTCAACTCAACAAGTCTCTGTCTTCCACAGCCTACTGGTCCTTGGCTGGCTCCTGGGAAGCGACCTCCAAACTCTTGGAATGTCAAGCCCCATAGGGGACTCTTTGGGCTAGAGAAACTTTTCTCACCATGCAAAACCACCCATTCTTGTTAACACGATATATTTCATGGACAGAGTCAATGTCTTCAGATGTTGCCAACTGATATTCGAAGCCAAGCTTCTGGAAGCACAGAGTCCAGCTTTCTCTATAAAACGCATGATCTTGATCAGAAAAGCTTAGCTTTCTGGAAGAGGTAAACTTCCTGTTATTTATTGCTGCAAAACAAGCCAACCCCAAACTCAATGGCTTTAAAAATAATCATTTATTTTGCTCAAGACTCTGCAGTTTGGGCAGGGCTTGGGATCATCTCTCCCCACATGGCAGTAGTTGAGGCAGATCGACAGGGGCTGGGGGACACAATTTCAGGCGACATGTTCGACAGCTGTTAGCTGGGACACCGTGAAACCTGGCAAGTGGCTGCCAAGAGAGGGGCCTAGGAGAGAACCAGCAGAAGCTGTAGCACCTTGCAAGACCTAACACGGTGGGCGGTGTGGTGAGTCAGGTGATTTTCTGGGTGTGGAAAGTCCTGGAAGAGCTTTGGGAGGTTAGAGAATTGAATGTTGAAGAAAGGGATTTTAATCAGCAGTAGCATGTGTCTGAACTGCTTTGCAATGTCCTGTATTTGCACTGATATTTAGACTGAACAGGCATTCAAAGTAGTTTCATATTTCATGTAAAAAAAAAAAAAGCTTTCTGAAAGAAACATTTATATATATTTGAAGATTTGGGCATGAAATCCTCAAGGTTCTGTTCAAGTCAGGGATGGCAAATACTTTTCTTGCATTTCACTGCAATCGATGGGTAGAACCTTCCTGTGCTTGTGTTAAGAAGGATGCTGAGATAAAAATAAATAAAAAAATATAAAAAATATAAAAAAAGAAAAATATATATATAAAGAAAAATATTTATAAAAAGAAAACAAACAAACAAACAAAAAGAAGGATGCTGAGGAAGAACGCCCAGGTTCATAGAAACAGGTGGGAATAGGAATGGAAGAGGGGCGCCAGATTGGGGGTTGTGAATGAGGGGGAGGGGTCAGGAAGCAGAGGAGACAGACATAGGTAAAGCTTTCGTCATTGCACTGGGAAATGCAGAACTTCTCTGAAAACATCCTGAAGATCTCAGCCAGGTAAAATAATTGAAAGGGAGCTGAGCCTGGTTCCAACACTTGCGATCTGGACTGACACACACGGCATGGAGGGGTTGGAGATAGAATATTTCCTTTACACAGATGTCAAATCCCCTAGAAAAGGAGTCAGGTGAGCTAGATGGATCCAGGTGGGATGGAGTCAGGTAAGATTTCTCTGGGCTTGTGAGCAGTTATCATACATCCCAGTAGGGGGAGCTCATGCCCTACCATCTCTGCATCAACCTTTCCTCTAAAAATTTATCATGGACTGAGTCCTTAGACTGTGTGGCTTTTGTTTTTTATTTTTAAACAGATGTTGCCTTAATGAGACCATTATATCAGTTCCTGACCCTCTCTTTAAAAAAAAAAACACCTATCCATTTCCTGTTAAAAACTTATAACTCAGGGGAGTGGGTGTAGCTCAGTGGTTGAGCATCTCCTTTCCATGTACAAGGTCCTGGGTTCATTCTCTGGCACCTCCTTAAAAAAACCCAAGAAACAAACAAACAAAAGAAAAGAAAAACCTTACAACTCAAATTAGCCAAGATGGCATTCCATCTCTTGGCCCCTGTCTCTAACTTCCTCATCACAGAACTTGCTGTTTCCACTGATTTCTCATATGCGACAATTTCCAGAGACTTTATTAGGTCATGTTCAGTCTTCACTATAGGAATATATATGAAAGAATCTTAACTCCAATAATTCTGAGCACCTCCAGGTTAAGTGGGGCACTTTAGCAGGGTCTCCCCCCACCCCCCAGGGGCAGCCCACCTTTATCATTTTCCAGATTCACTTTGCCAAAGACCCCTTTTGCACAGAACACCTGGGAAGAATTATTTTCCATATGTCACTTTGGAAAGCATGACATGTGCCAACGAAAAAGGTTAATTTGAGGTTACATTTTCATTTGTTCCATGGAAGAAACCATTCTCATGAAAATGGCTAAATTGTTAGCATTTCAACATTTAAAGAGTTAAATTTCAGTTAATGGGAAAATAATTCAATGATGCCACAGGCCTGTGTTCTGATAAGGATGGATAAAGGGAGCCTTTCTAATTAATAAATGCTTGGGATTCCACAGTGGAATTTGCAGAGTGGAGTGTGATAGTTTGGGTGTAAATCTAAGTTTTTGTTATCTGACTGGGAATATTCATTCCACACTCATGGACTTCAGGGTTTCAGCTCTTACCTGCCCCAAATCCTCAGCAGGTAACTGTATCCCCAAACAGCAAGGGTTAATGAACAACTGTCTTCCACACGTGGCTGCCGTTAAATCATTTTTTTCTAAAAAGCAGGGATCGCTAACGATGTGCCATTATGCCGGAAGGTGAAACAAGATAGACACCGCTGGCGATGGACAGAACACAGATCTTCCTTTGTATTCTGTACAAGCTAAGGATTGTCATTTTCAGCTTTCTCTAATTCAAATTCAACTTTCATTAACTGATATTTTTCCTGGGTATTTAAAAGTTCAATTTATAGGGGATGCTTTTTAAACCTTAAAAGGGAGCTAGATTAACCAATTTAATTTTTTAATCTTTTTATTGTAGTAAAATATACACAACACAAAGTTTCCCATGTTAATGAGTTTCAAGTGTACAATTCAGTGGTATTGATAACATTTGCAATTTTGTGTTAATTTCACAAATATCCATTACCTAAAATTTTTCATCATGGCAAACAAATACTCTGCACTCAGACCTGTTTCTAAAAGAAGAGAATTGCCTTGATTTCTTCCCCTACAGCTTGGAAATGTGTTCACCACATTTATATTCACCCTAACTGGTACCTGTGCCCTGTCCTCCAGCACCTCACCAACCACATCTAAACTAGTGGCTCTCACCTTGGCTGTGAAGTGGAGTCACCTGGGTGGCTTTCCAATGTCCTACAGACCAGGCAACATCCCAGAACTTTAGAGACCCCCACAGTGCCCACCCCTTAACTCCTGCAGCTGTTGAACGTGAGTCCTACTCGGCCAAGGGGGCATTGCAGGGGGGATTAAGCTGAGGACTCTGAGGTGGGAGATGGCTCTGGACTAAACTGGGCCAGGGTAATCACAAGGGGCCTAATTGTATCACAGACACTACTGTGGGGTCCAGGCATGCCTAGAGTAAATATAAAGGGTCTAATTGTTTCACAGACTCTAGGGGTGGGGTCCAGGTAGGCCCAGTGTAATCACAAGGGGCCTAATTATACCACAAGAGCTGGGGGTCAGACAAGGTAGGCACAGTGTAATCACAAGGGGCCTAATTGTATCACAGAAGATAGGGGTAGGGTCCAGGCGTGCCCAGGGTAATCACAAGGGGCCTAATTGTATCACATACTCTAGAGGTGGGTACCTGGTAGGCCCATTGTAATCACATGGGGCCTAATTGTATCAGAGATTCTGGGGTGGGGTCCAGATGGGTCCTTTGTAAACATAAGGGGCCTAATTTTATCACACACACTGGAATGGGGAGAGGTGGGAGATTCTGAGATCAGAGATTCTGGGGGTGTGGTTTGTCCACGTGGGCCCAGTTTTACCATAAGGGGCCTCAATATACTACAGACTCTTGGGGTGGGGCCCAGTGTAAACACAAGGGGACTAATTGTATTACACACACTAGGGGTGGGGTCTAGTGGGCCCTTTGTAAACAGAAGGGGCCTAATTTATCACACACACTGGGGTAGGGACAGGTGGGCCCAGTGTAATCACAAGGGGACTAATTGTATTACACATGCTAGGGGTGGGGTCCAGTGGGCCCTTTGTAAACATAAGGGGCCTAATTGTATCACACACACTGGAGTGGGGACAGGTGGGCCCTCTGTAAACATAAGGGGCCTAATTTATCACACACTCTAGGGGGTGGTGTCTAGGTGGCCCTGCCGAGCTCCACAGTATGGGGTTCCGTGAATCTGAGCTTTCTTCTCCATGAAGACTCAGCAGGTGCATTTGGATTGGAAAGGATTCATCCTGGGGATGGAAATCATGATTTTGGTTCCAACATTGTGATGGTCAGTTTTTTACATCCACCTGGCTGGGCGAGACACTGGTTTCTGCATTGCCAGGGGGGCATTGTACACCTGGTGGCCACGTCTACATCAGGTGACTTTGAGTGACAGAGATTCCCCTCCACCACATGGAGGAGCCTCTCTCCATCACAGCTAAACTGCAGTTTCCCCGAAAAAGAAATATCCCTGTGGACTGAAGCTGACCTCCTGCCTACCTGCTGTCCTGCCCTCGGATTTCAAACATGCCAGCTCCTGTAATCCCTTAACAATTCCTGGAGATAAATCTCTTTAAATACGTGTGTGTGTATTTAATATATTCCTGATTGTATTTTTCAGGTAGCACCCAGACTGATAAAACTGCTCTGCACTGTAAGAGAGACAAGGACATCTTTTTTCAGGGGCTGCTACGATGGGGAGAGAGACTAGAACTCAGGTGGACATAGGACAGCTTTTTGTTGCTGAAGAGGGTGACGTGGGAAACAGCTCCTTGGATGACAGGGGTTTGATTTATGGAGGATGCACTTGGGACAGTTTGGTTCTGTGGAGATGGGTGAGGAATTTTCCGCGATTGTCATTCAGGCTGCTTGGTTCTAACTTGTTTCCTTTGCTGTAATTCAGTGGCCTGGAGCCTGTAGGGGCTGGGAGAAGAGAGGGAGATAAGAACCTACCTGGTTAGATGCCCCTCAGGAAGGGTAAGGGCCCAGGTGAGAGGTAGGCTAAGGGTCAAGAGAAGCCGTCCAAAGTTTGGCCCAGGGAAGGGGCAATTAGGGCCATTGGAGGGGACAGACTTGGACATAATACAATCAGCTTGAGCCACAAAAGGAAGCTTTAAAGCCAGAGGTTTGTTTTTTTTTTTTACAAATATTTGAGAATTGGTGAAGACCCTATCTCAAAGGGTGGAATTTTTTTCTTGGGATTATTTCTTTTTTTCTTTTTTAAGCAAAGGATAACTTTTTTTCTGTCTCCTCAAGGATTCTTGGACAGACAGGGTCCCGGGTGGGTACATTGCTGACCTCGTTTTCCAGTAAGTCTTGGCTTCTAACTAGTTGTTAAGCAACTGGTTGAAAAAGACCAACAGATTCTGGTTAATGGGGTCGTTTTCATTTAAAATCCAAACTCCTTCAAGTGATGGGATTTGGGTGGTCTGAAGTCTTCTCCAGAAGGATGTGTTGTTGAGTTTTTATCTCTTGGGCACCTAACACCGCCTTCTGCTTGGCCTGCCTGGGGATGGTAGCCATCTATCTGGGAGGTGACTGGGGTCCTGGAGCCTCGGGGTCACTGGGGTCCAGGGAGGTGGGAGTCCACGGTGTCACCTGGGGCTGAGGCTCAAAGTTGAGGGACCCCCTTTGTCCAATACTGTCAGCAACTCCACATCTTGCCTTGGCCCCTTCTCAGCTCCCCTTCTGAGCCCCCTGTCCTCAGCCCTTCTCCCTCCCTCCCACCTGCCCCCAGAGAAGCTGGTGGTCTCCATTCTCTCCTCCTGAGAACCCGCTTCAGCTTGGCTTCAGAGCTGGGCAGCACAGGACATATCCGGAAGAAGGTTTGGGACCCCTTGCACAGTGCAGGGCAGGGTCTCCGTTTGCTGCTATGACAAACAGCACCCCAAGGAGTCCACTCAAACAACGGGAATTTATCATCTCACGGTTTAGGAAGCCAGAAATCCCACATCGAGGTCCAAGCAGGGCTTGCTTTCTCCCACAGGTTGTAGCATTTGGGCAATCACGCGTCATGCAGTCTTCTCTCTCTCTTGTGTTCGTTCCTCTGGTCTCCACTGATTTCTACAAACTTCTGGCTCCTTCTAAACTCACTGTGTCCAGTTTCCCTTAGTTTATAAGACCTACAGACCTATAGGTTGAGGGCTGCACTGATTCAAGGTGGCCCCCTCTAAATAGCGTCTTTCTTTGAGGATCTTATTCCCAAAGGAGCCCACACCTTGGCTAATGATAGCACCTTCAAATGTTCTTTTTGCAGAAGGGTTCACCCCCAAAGGAAAGCGAGTTAAGACTTGAACGTGTCTTTATGAGCAACACAATTCCATCCCCAACAGAGAGGCCCTTTCTT
>JAQZBX010069402.1:0-15578 GCA_029593785.1 Cabassous unicinctus | reverse complement strand
GGAAAACCTACACATGGAGCCAAGACCAAAGAGTCACTGTGAGGGTGCATGATACAATGGAATCCATAAGAATGCAGATTTGCTGCCAAGATGGGAAGGAAATGTCTCTATCCTTCTTATCTTGGAATGTCTGTGGGGGAGAGGGTATCTCCATCTTCATTATCCATGAAAGTAAATAAGTTTTCTCCAGAGGGAATCTCTGTCTCTATCTTTCCATGGCCCTTTGCTTAAACAAATATTTCTCTAAAGATAGTTCTATTATTGCTTGGGCATGAAAAAATGTGATTTTTAGTTTCTCTGCTTATTGTCTGAGTAGGCTGAAATCAAAGTGTTGGCCATAGCAGTGATCACATCTGAGGCATGGTTGTTGGCAGAATTCAGTTCCTTATGGCTGTGTGACTGAGCTCCCCTCCCCACTTTTTTGCTACCTCTTGGAGATTACCACTCTCATCTACTAGAGGCTACATGACTTCCACTCTCCCACTCTTACAATATAGCAATGCATTCCTCTTTGAGGTCAGCAGGACAGCATTTTACCATCTTTTAAAGCATTTGTCTTATTAGGTCAGGCTTACCAAGTACAACCTCCTTTTTGATAAACTCAAAATCAACAGATTATAACCTAATTGTAGGAGCAATACTCTATTATATACAGTTCTCCTTTGAGCTCCAGGCCACAATTTCCAACTGCCTATTCAGCTCTACTGGGATATCTCAAATTCATCATGTGCAAAACCACTCTCATGCTTTCTCTTTCTCTTCTTCAAATCTGATCCTCTTCTATAATTCCATGCCTCATAAATCACCATCATCCATAAAACGTCTTCTTCCTGACTGCCCACTAGCCTACTATATCTGAGGGTGATGAGTTAATAACGAAGATATGTTGGTTTGGTCTCCAGAGCACATCATAAGTCTGTCTGCCTTTTTATTCGCCACCACTAATGTCTTGGTTCAACTTATTCTCATCCCCTTTTGAAACATTTTGAGTAGCTCCCCACTTGTCTGTGCAAATCTTGTTTTCCTCCCTTTTCTCATTTTTCCATGCCAGAGCCAAGGTGACCTTTTCATATTGCAAATCTTATCATGCTATCCCATTATTGAGCAATTGTTTTAAAAATAAAGACAAAAATACCTAATGTGTCTTAAAGGCCCTGCATCGTCTGATCTCTCCCACCTCAACACACTACTCCTATTTCTTCTTTGAGTTCCAGCCACCTCAATCTTTTATATGCACCATAATTTTGCTTACCTCTGGGACTTGTATATGAAGTTTCCTTGAACTTGAACAGTTCCTTTTTCCTTTCATCTCATTACTCTATCTTTATCCCCAGTCAAGTTTATTTACTCAAATAAAACTTCCTGACCCCTCCAACTAGCTCACCATCCATCTGCCATGGATAGGATTGTGTTCCTTGCTTTCATAATGTATATTGCATTTTACAGATATTATTAATTTGTATAATGGCTTTCTTCCCTCTAGACTAGAAGCTCCATGAAGGAAGAACTCATACATGTTTTTGCTCACCATTGTAGCCCCCAACTTTAGCATGGCACCTAATTCTAAACAGGTGAAGAATATGTTTTTGTTGACTATATGAGTGAATGACTGAATGTTTAATGAGGTCAAGGCTGTAAATATAACCTTATCCCATAATTCCTCTTGAGATAAATGGCTTTTTTCCCTTATTAGAATAGACAATTTTGAAAACAGACATTAATCATATCCATATATATTCTCCCAAATGTTAATATAGTATACTTAGTTCACATTTAAACTGAAAACAATATAAGTGGAAAGAAAATTTAATTCAAATTAGTGCGTGTGTATTTTTTTAAATGTTTAAAGCAATGTTTCCCATGTTATCAAACATAAGAATTATAAATTCTTGAGTGTTCTTCAGAGCAATAGAATCAAGATAAGAATCTGTGAATCCACATTTTAGCATTCATCTCTGGTGTTAATAAAGTAAGTTTGGGAAACACTGCTTTAATATTTTTGTAATAGACGTAGTTAAAAGAAAAAAAAACAGTTATATTGTTTGCACATGTCTCAAAGAAAATATATTTTCTTCCTTTTTTCCTTCCTGCCTTCCTTTCTTTATTCCATCCATCTATTCATATTGATGTAATCCAAAATAAAAGTAAAATTTATTTACAATGAACTTACAAATCATGCCTTATTTTTCCTCCCTCATAAGTGCACTTTGGATTTCATCTTACCGATTTTGTGCTGAGGGCAGAAAAGTGTTTGCCGTCCTGTGTGATAAAGAAATTGTTACTTATGTCTTGAGGGAGTGGATGCAATTGTCAAGGCTAGATGCTGATAGTGTGTCTGTACCTAATCATGTGTGATTTATTCTAAACCACAATGGGGCAGTTATGTTTCATATATTTCTCTGAGTATTCTTTTGGGAAATCTCCCTCTAAGTGCTAACATTTCTCTAGGTTCGTGTAGGCTAAATCGTCTGGAAAATAGCTAGACTGAGGAATTTATATTAAGATCATTCATGTTAAGATTATTACAACAGCATTTAAGTGATAAGTTAGTGTGTCAAGGAAGAGTTTTTCTCATATTGATTTTAAACAAAGGGGCGAATGGTTTCCTAGAGAGAGAATTTTCTCTTTCGTTTAGCCTTTTAAAATGGTGGTAAATCAGATTGACATTCTAATGATTCCAATTTTAGATCAATTAAGATTTCTGCTATAGTAGCATCTGGGCTTCAGTACTACAATTTCATAACTTAAAGATGACTGCTTAATTTGCTCTAAAATCAGGAGAAAAGTCAAGTCCCTCGAGAATTCCAAGAGTTTCTCCTCACCCAGTGCTTCCTTTTCCTTCACCTCTGCCATAAGTAACTGCCAGAAAATGGGGAACAAAAAAATTGCCACACAAAAGCTCTTCCTAGAGGATATAAGCCCCATTCAGAAAAAGCAGCCATTATCCACAAGGGGGCCTCATCTGGCTCAGTCCTGAGGCTGGACTTTGTCAATCTCTGGGAAGATTTCCCAAAAGGCTACCGCCCTTTACTGTATGGAAGCCTGTTTTTCATGTGAGTAGTCCATCTAAAGGAATACAAATTGTCCACCTATTCCATTGAAAAAGTTTGTGGTCACATTACTTTATGCTGAACAGAATTGAAAATCAGAAAGTAAGTAGAAAAGACCTTTGCCCAAAAAGGCTGTCACAAAATCGATGCAATAATGCTATTGCTATTAACTTATTATCTCATATTTCCCAAACTGTATTTCTCAGTACACCAGTTGGACAAATAGAGGTCACAAAAAGAAAGAGTTCTTATAATGTATTTCCTCCTTGTTGATACACAGGAGTAAAGAAATACGTGAAACTTTATTTAACTTGGTATGTCAAAAACCTGATTTATAAAAGCCAATACCCCAACTATTATTTTTGCTGAAGTCAGCCAATGGAGGAATTTTTTTTTATTAATTTGAAAATATCTTGGTGACAGGTGACTCATTTTGAAATTTAATCATTCCACACTTACTTTCAAAGTGCCTATTCACAGAAGGTGTTTGGTGAAGAACTGAATAAATAAATGTGTGGGATCTTGCATGGATGACTGGAAGGATAAATGAATAAATAAATGAATTAAAAATAATCTTCAGGCCTAACACAATGAACATAATTGTCAAACATAATCATAATAAGGATGAAATTAGGGTTACTAAAGTTAGATACTACCAGAAAGATGAACCAAACATTTGCAAAATGTATAGAAAATCTTTTTTTATCAATATGTTAAACTTTAGAGGACACTTCTTTCAAATCTCTTTCCCTTTTCCCTCTAGATTCCTCAAATACCCCTTCCCTCCCAGGTCTTCTGCTATACTGTAGTGCCATCATAGAACATTACACCTGCATGTTAACTTTTTGTCCCCTCCATGAATAACTTACAAGCTCTAATATTAAGTATTTGCTGGTACAAGGTATACTTCTAAGAACTCCACAGAAATTATCTCATTTTTCCTGGACTCTGTGCCTTAGATGTTATTAAATTCCTCATTTTATAAATGAGAATACTGAGGCTTAGGGAGTTAAGGACCTCATTCCAGGCTAGGCGGTTAATAACTGAGAGAGCTGAGATATCAGCCCAGCTGTCTAACCGATTCATTCATTCTCAGCACTACTCTCCTCTGTATTTTTTCCACAAGAGATTTCTCTTGTTTGTTTGTCTTCACAGGCAAGAGATGTTTCTTCCTGGGAGCTCAGAATGGTGTATAATAGAACTAAACTGTTCATTGTGGTTTAAGATGCCTTGTTTAGATTTTGAGGTAGATTGAATCATGTACCCCACAAAGACATATTCAGGTCATAACCCACAGTCCTGTGAGTGTGAGTTCATTTGTAAACAGAATTTTTGATGATCCTGTTAAAGATGAGACCAAAGTGGATCAGGGTTGGCTGGAGTCCCTGTAAGCAAAGGACATTTGGACATGAAAGTAGGAGAGGACCCAGGGGGAGCGGTCACAAGATACAGCTCACCATGTGATGGAGGCAGAGATTGATCCCAGCAAGCCACCCCCAGAACGCTACAGAATTTGGAGAAGGCCAGGTCTGCCAGGACCTTGATTTTGGACTTCTAGCCTTCAAACTGTAAGCCCAAAAATTCCTGTTGTATAAGCCAGCCAGTCTGTAATGTTTTATAATAAAATAGGTTTGAAAAGAGCAAATCCTCATCTAATCTGAAAACACTTTATTTAGTCAGAAATACCATATATATCTAGATAGTCAAAAAATAAATAATGCTCTTTGAGTTCTAGGTGGCATAGTTTTGATTTTTATTTTTTAATCACATTCTGCTTGAACAACTGGTGTGTCTAAACAAGGTCTTTCTCTTTGAAAATTTATACTCAGCTACACTTTTCTTGCTTCTTGATGGAAGCTTCTTTCTTGTTGGAATAGTAACAAAATATGGCACTACATGAGTTACTCGTTGAAGTAATTTAAAACTGCAACACATTTCCAATATAGCTCTAACATCCTCCTGCAGCTGGTGGTTTTGGAGATTAATGTTACAATTAGTATGTGGATGTTTAATATGCCAACCTCCTGGGTTCACAGCACTTATAAAATGGTATGGATCAACTGGGCATTTTTTTGTCATATATCATAAAGATAATATAAACAGACATCTGCTGGGCCTTTGTTGAGAAGATAGGCTTCTCATGGAGTAAGACTATATTCACATTAAAATAAAAAGACTTTCAAGATAAAAATATTGTTTTCAGCAGGTAAATATAACAAATAATTTAGTAGAATTTTATATGATCATCAGAAAATCAAATTCTGTACATTCACAATTCATGCTCTGTGGGAGTTTAATAGATTGCAAACTGTTTGTAATTTGGTCCAGTCATTATGCATAGGGAAAATTTGTCTCTTCAAACTTTTCAAGAAATGAAACTGATTTGTCCCCCCATATATATATATATACACAGACACACGTACACATATGTATTTGGAATTGAAACACAACTGAAATATAGCTTAGAATGAGTACATGAGCAGTAGAAATTCATCAAATTTTTCTTAGAAGTTTTTTTTCCATTCAATTTTTTGTTAAAGAAGTCCCATGAATTGTATGGAAAAAATTTACAAGCCCCGATTGGTTGGACTTAACTTTCAAGCTTAAGAAAGACTAAGTGAATGGTAGGTTTCTGCAGTTAAAAAAATCTTTATAATGATATTTAGCCAGGTTGTCTTAGATCTTTATGAAGCATGATATGATATGCTTAATTATATTCAACAACTTGACTTCATGCTTTACAGCAAGAAGACAAAACAAAACTCTTGAGAGTTGCTAGAAATGATGAGTTTATAAGTTTAAGGGCAGACAATAGAAAAATATTAAAAAATTATAAGAATTCCCCTCGTTCACACATACATACATGTACATGCCTGCGTGTGTGTGTGTGCATCATAAGTTTATAATTAATGGAAATGACCAAACTCTTCAGATATCTAAATCTGAAAAATAGTTGCATTATAAATTCTTCTTGGATTTGATTTTTTGAATTCTTGTAGCATAAGGGGATGAATATTCCTCAGAATTTTAGTATCAAAGAACACAATTGCTGAGCTTCATCAACAACATCTTTACCGACTTCACCCGTATTCTATAATAAGCAACTAATTGTGTTCTTACACATGTCAGTGAAGGAAATATTTTTTTACAAAGATATTTTAAAGTGTGAGGAATACAAAGTAAAGCAATATATTCAGTTTATATAAAACTACAATTATAGTTCTATTATTACCTACTTATATTTATAGACATAAATGGTCATTAATTCTCTAAGTTATATGGTAGTTTTTGAAGTCTAAACATTTTCCAAAGCTCTATGATAGAACTTTGATCAGATATGTGGTATGTAATCTCTTGGAATGTTACAGATAGGGGTCATTTATAGTAGAGTTGCTACCAAGTTATGGGTACTTTGTAAAGTGATTTGGGTATGTATGCAGTTCAGAGTCTGGCCTGTTATTAAGGGGACAAAAGTTTCCTTTGAAAAGTTCAGAGACAGTAGAAAAAAAGAGTGTCAAAAATATAGTGGTAAATTTAAAGAGGTTACCTTCTAATTATGGTAAAAATATCATAAAAAGTTATGAAACAAAATTTTTCAGGATATTAAAAGTTAATTCCTTTATTACTGTGTTTTGCTGTGATAAGGATGGTACTTCATATGGCATAATTCTAGTTTTATAGGCACTGAGACAAAAGAAATCCTTCTAAACACATTTCAAGTTTCAAATTTCTTATTTAAAATAGACTGACAAATTGTTACAAGCCATTTGTGAAGTGCTGCAGTTCATTATCTAGAGCATCAAAATCCATTTGTCTTTAACTGCTCATGTTCAGCAATCTCATATCAAGCCTTCTGAGACAACTAGATGGTTCTCCATTCACAGAGGAACCAGTGAGGCAGCTAAAGCAAGAATGGTGCTATTTTCTTTTAAATTTCCTTAGAATAGTGCTAATTATTTCTTTGGATGGTGCTGAGTTTGATTTCCTCTCTAGCAGCATGTAGAGATTTCATCATCACTAGATTGATGTGGTAGATGGCTTGGGAAAACAAAGGGAGTTGACATATTTATGTAGCCTCATTTGGAATGTAAAATAATTAAGATTTGCCAATTGGAAATTTTACCAAAGGCATTCAGATTTTTTTTTTCACTTCTGTGAATTGGGTAGAAACAAATGATATCTTGTTACTCCTAAGACATCATTTTCTTTAGACACTTTTATTATTTCTTCCAGCCCCACCAGGAACACTGAGGCAGAGCTAGGAATTTTAACATACTCATGCAGGTACACATAAAATAACAGATCGTACACACATCTATGCTTATCTAACAGGAAATTTGTGTGTGTGTGTGTGTGTGTGTGTGTGTGTGTACTGTTTGTTCACAGGGGCTGAAATGTATTTACTTGCCTTTGCTATCATAAGATCAATAACAAAAGAAATGCAAGGTTAGGGAGCACATATGATAGATAGGTAGCCAGTTCTGGCAGGTAAGGGGAGCATTGCTAAAAAAGATGAAAACCTAAAGATTGAATTGATCAGCCAACAATTGGGGAGAAGGAAGAAGTGTGTTCTGGGAGACAGCATACTTGACAGTGGGGCTTTAGGTTGAAGAGTGCAAGGGACTGGGCTGAACAGTTTTGAAGGGGCAAAATCATGGAAAGCATTTAAATAATATTATGGCAGTGGGACATTAGTCTATGGATATTGGAGAACCATGGAATTGTTTGAAGTAGTGTAGTGTATTGTTTTGCATTTTAAGAAGATCATCCTTGTGGTTTGGGTGGAAAACAGATTGAGGGTCTAAGAATGGTGGCAGGGTGGCCAGATAAGGGGCTTGCAAGAAACTGGAAGACAGAGATTTGAACTAGACAAGGGGCAGTGATGATGGAGAAAAGCAGGTAATTAAAAAATATATTTAGGATGAAGAAGTAATAGAATTTGTTGAGTAACTTGAGATGAGTAGCAGAGGAGGGAAAAGAAGGATAAAACCTAAGATCTGTATTGAACAAATGAGAGATTACAGGAGGAGAGATAGACTTGGTGGAAGTAACAAATCATGAGTTTAATTTTGAAAACGAGTTTTATTTGCCTGCAACTGTTCAAAGAAGCAATCAAGTTATGCACCTAGGGATCAGGAGACTGATGTTGTCTACATAAAAATGAAGTCTTGAAAGTACTTAAGATTTCAAAGAAGGAATGTGCGGTGTGAAAAAGGAAGATGGTTAAGATAACTATTTTAGTAATACTAACATTTAAAGGATAGTCAGTGAAAATAAAAATCTACAGAGGATTTTGAAGAGAAGAAGCCAGAGAGATGGGAAAATACCAGGGAAATATGGCATCCTGAAGCCAGGAGAAAAGAAGCCTTCAAGGAGGTTTTGGTAAATAGTCATCCATTCATTGCTTCATTAATTCACAAATATTTGTTGAGTTCCTATTTTGTATCAAGCACAATTGGGGAAAACCATGTATGGGCTCTGCCCTCAGGGAGCTTATAATGAAGTACAGAAACATATATATATCAAACAATCCTACATATAAACATTTCATTTTAAACTTCAATAAGTCATATAGAGTAAAATTACCAAAAGGGATAAAATTATATAGCTGGTGAACTTCTATTCTGTTCTAAAGAGGTGAACTTTGACTCAAGATTTGAAGGTCTAATAAAACATGGGGATGAGCAAGAGCAGTCCCGGCAGAGGAGCCAGCTAGGGCAAAGACCTGATACGGGTGGGGAAGGGCCATGTGTCCTAAGCACTAGGTGTACTTCTGAAACTTTATCTTAGTATAGGAATAATCTCAGCTGCCAGGAGTTTTTAAAAGATAAGACTAAAATTTTACTTTTATGCAACCTATTATGAAGAGAAGAGGTTGCTGAATAGACAGGTGTACTGGAGTTTGGAACATATTTCTTTTCAGCCTGAGAGGTCACTATTGGGGATATAGACTCATCATTCACTAATTTATTAAATATTTATTAATTGCATTGTATTTGTGAGACACTATGGGGGATGAATGCCATATTATTCTTTTAAAAATCACTTATTTTAATTTTATTTTTTTATTGAGGTTTAATTTATATTTCATAAAATTCATCCATTTTAAGTGTACAATTCAATGATGTTTGGAAACTTTAACAAGTTGTCACATTATTCTTTAATAATGATTTTATTGCATTAACCAAAGCATTTTCCTTCCCTTGCATGGCAAGGAGTGATCACAGGCTGAACAATGAAATATTGCCCTTTTAAAACCTTTATGAGGAGCAGTGTTAAACGCCTGGTCCTTCCCCCCCTCTGTCCCCCCCGCCCCCCGGGAATAAAAAGCACTTCTAAGTCCTCAATTTAAATCTGATAAGGAAAGGAGTCACAATTTTAAACATTAAGTCACATTTTAAACTTAAATTAAAAATTGCTCATGTATTTTTCCTCTGGTTTTTTATTTCTTTTTAAAACTCATATAAGACCAGCTTAGTTTGGTTCCTGTTTTCAAAAGAAATTGCAGAATCAGAAGCTCCATCTACTTTGGTTTGTGGTGACTGTTTAGTCTATTTTGTTTGTTCCACAGGTAAGAAAAATGGCCGCCCAGAATAAACAAGTGTTCAACCTTTCATGGGGGGTTAGTACTAGCACTGGGATTTACACTTGTCTTCTCAAGAACAGCTAACAGTTCTCTATATCGTCTGTCCCAGGCGTGGTGTGGGATGGTGGTGGTGGTGGATATTGTGTAGAACTTTTTGCTAGTTTCACAAAGAAATACCTGATTAAATATTTGCTGTTGGAATTTCAGAGTTTAACAAAGCCTTTTAAGGGTGGTAGTCCAGAATCCAACTGCCCAAACAATTCTACTACTGTTTTAAAGTAAATATTGTTGAAAAAAATACCTTTCTATCACGTTTGTGTGCTTGGTTTTTGTTTGCAGCTGATCACTTTTGAAAATATGAATGTATTTCAAACAATCCACCTGAGTGTGCCTTATATATAATTCCTTATGTGAAATGGACAATAATTAGAGGGACATTACTGTACCTGTGAAGTAAATTAGGGCCTTTTTATTTCTTTTTTATCTATTTACTAATTAATTAGTGTAACAAATATGGTTTAAAGTAAAAATTGTGTTCTTACTGATGAAAATGTGTTAGCAGTAGCAATAGTGGTAACTGGAAAATGTTACATAGCACTCACTCATTTTCCTCTTGATTCGGTGAAGTGGTATTTGAGGAAAAAGTTGGAATAGACAGAATAATGCAATGGTTAATGTTATAGCAGAATTGAATTTTACTTTGATTTACTGCAAACATACATATTAATAAGGAGCCAGCTCATTACTATTCACAAAACATAGTGGTTGTCAGGCATCAAATGATTGTTCTTCTATTTTTCACTCTAAGCTAATCAAGATTTTAGATGCAATACAGATTAATGGAAAGACACAATTTACAAAATTAATGGTTTCTTAGATTTTAAACAAAAAATTGAAACTGACAAAAAATAACAAGAACATGAGAAGAGAACATAATATATATTTGTATAACACTTTCTATACTAATTTGTTTTCCACTATTTTGGTTAAAATATTGCATAATATGATGATCAGAAGATTACCATATACTACTGAGCTAGAAGCACAAAATGAACTATGATTCTTAATAGGATTCTATTATCTGTTCCATTGAAGTTATTGGTAATGCAATTTTGTTATATTTGCAACAAATGGGTAGAATAACACATGTTATAAGTGTGCCCCCATGTGGCTATAACTAGTTTGCAGCTTGTAAGAAAGGCAAAAATGGAAAGATGGCCTTAATTGATTACATTATCAAGTAAATAACTAACTCCATCCAAAGCACAGGATTGTCTCCTGTTTTTAAAGTTAGTCTAAGAGGATTCATAATTTCTCCTATAGTTCTTACAATTATTTTATTTTTAGAAGTCATACATTTTAACCAATTTATACACCTCTGATGTTAAAGTGGTATAGCATATCAAAAACTCACATATCAACACTAAATGTTTAATTTTTCACATATACATATTTTTGGTCACATCATATTTAAGTGATTCTCTGCAAGAATTTAAAAATCCGTTTTGTGATTAAAGAGGATGATGGATTAGGTATGAAGATTTGTATTACGACAGACAGACCCTGAAAATAAAATACTTGCTCATTATGTGATATACATGAAGATTGTTATTTGTTCATAATATTTTTTATTCAATAGACATTGGGTATCTACAATGTATATTGGAGAATCCAAAGAATTTGAAATCCCTTTCTCATAAAGCTTCTTTTTAGAGGTGACAACTTTTATAATATTCTGATCTAAAGGTATTACCTAGTTCATATCCTTTTTTCATTTAACTTTATAGTCACTGGTCCCAATGAGGCAAAGACTTGTCGTTGACCAGTTCATGCTTCCGGAAAAACTTTGTGAGGACTGATTGCTAATGAGCCCAGTAGACATAAACCCACCCCAGATCTCTGAGGACAAACCTTAGAAATGAATGGATTGGGAGTGTTAAAAATCTAAGGCAAGCAAGATTTGGAAATATTCTGAGTTAGGAAGAGAAACCTCAAGTACCAGAAGAGGAAAATATCAATAAAACCACATTTAAACATTGGGCTATAAAGACTAAGACTGCTTCTTTGTCATGCTATAAAAAGCAAGAGCACTGAGTGTGCAGTAGAAGGCCAAACTGGTCTTCTCAGGTTAAAGCAGACATTTCCGCAGTTGCCATTTTGTTACATTACTTAATTCACCCAAAAGCATGTGCTTCCACTAAAGTAGGATATAAAATTTTAAAAAGCAGTATATTAAAACGTGAAAAGAATAAGTAAAAGCAGAAATAAACTCAATTTTAAGGATTGCAATCATTAAATAAAGAATGCAAATATCTATTTTATTTTTCTCTACTAAAAATTCCTTCTCCTTTACTAAAATTCACTGTTAGCACATAAACTATTTTTTATTGTGAAGAACAATTTTTTAAGTTCTATCATAAGACTGGAAGAAATTTAAGAGTTTTTAAAAATATATATAATCGAAACTGACTCCTATTTTTAGTTTGGTCATTTAACATATTTTTTAAAGTTCTCAGAGAACAATATTTTATAAATAACTATTGATACTTGCCAATCTTTCCATAGGTCTAAATAAGTTATGTATTTTTAAAAGACAACTTGAACTATTTCTGACCCCACCTTTTCACTTGTTTTATCTAAAAGATGAACTCTAAAGTTGTCAGAGTCAAAATGTAAATAATAATAGAAATATTACAAAATTTATCTTTTTCCTTTCTGGAAAATTCTTCCCCCATTTATGGAGCAAAACAAGTTAAAGTAGAGGTAGGGGGGAAAAAAAAGACAAACCAATGGGTAAAATTATAACATTTGTAATCTCAACTAAAAATCTTACACCAGTGAATTTCTCCTATCAAAACATTGGTTTGTTGTCATATAAATATCAGCACTCATGCAAAAAATTTATTAGATGACTGAATTAAATGATTTCTCTTGCTTTTCTTTTTTTGGTATTTTAGGCTCTTTAATGGTTTATATTCTGCAAAGGAATTTTAAATCAATTTTTCTTAATATAACTTATTTTTATTTGACTCTATTTGCTGATGATTCCTTTATATTTTTTTAAAATAAAGCACAGACATTCTAGTTGAGGTTACTTATTGAGCTACAAGGATCTTTCTTATGTGTTTTGAGTGGAAATGTGGTACATAACAATGAAGTAACATCACTGACAGATAGAGCTAACTAAATCTACCTGAATCAACGATTGGCAAATTGCTTAAATTATGTTTCATTCATCTCACCTCACTTGTAAAAATATAATTAACTCTTTTCAGAGTAGTTATAAATCTTATGTAGTGACCTAATGTTCTGACCTACATACCACCTTCTGTAAATGTAGAGGATTGGTGATAATGATATTGAGACATACTTGAAGAGCATATTCTGTAAATGTTACACTTTTTTAAAAAAGAAAGAAAATCATTTTTCTATTCATGAATAACATGATTTGGTCTGTAAGGCACCAAGTTAACTTTTTAAAATGTAGACTTTATTTTGAGCATTAGCATAAAGTAAAGCATTTCGAATGGACTATTCAAACAGAGAAGCTCAATGTTTATCTTCTAAAAATCTCCTGTCTGCTACCTCCTACTTTATTCACAAAACACAAAACACATTAGTGCTAAAACATCAAATTAAATTATTTCTCTCTTTCAGTCTTGAATTATTGTTCCCACTAGTAGC
Source organism: Cabassous unicinctus (assembly GCA_029593785.1). NCBI lineage: Eukaryota > Metazoa > Chordata > Mammalia > Cingulata > Chlamyphoridae > Cabassous > Cabassous unicinctus. The sequence goes on along the minus strand of JAQZBX010069402.1, from coordinate 2,258 downwards.
CCACGTGAGCATCAATGATCCATGTCAACTCTGGGAGAAAATGTGAGGAGCCTTCACTGGGACTTTATCGTATACAATGCACAGACAGGGAGTGGGGGATGGGGATTATTCTCTCCAGGGTTAGGTAGTCCAGTTACCTACACGTAGTGCTGTGGCTGAGTTATAAGTATGCACGGTTCCTGAGAAACTCAACCATTAAAGAAGTCATGAAATTCCCTAGGTTCCTTCCTAAACTATAACAGATCCCCAATCAGGGAAATTTTAAATATTCCCCTCTCTTCAACCAGGATGGTACAAAAAGACATATTATTGAAGTCCTCAATTCTAAGGGTGTATTAAACATTAATGATTTTTAATGGAAAAAATGTAGCAGATAAAATTGTAGGTATTTCTTTTGCATATGCAATTTCCCATCAACAAGAATATATATAGTGAACATGTCATTTGCAGCTGGCTAAAGAGGTAAGTAACCAATAAAAATGCTTCAGGTACCATTTTTAAGTAATCTCTCCAGTAAAGACATGATTATATTACCAGCAAAAAATGAATGCCTCTCAAAATCTGGCCAATGAAAATAATATTAATATCCTGCATTTTCATCATTCTATGATTTTAAAAAAAGAGGCTACAATGAAGAAATTTACTTCTAAGTAATTTCAGTGTCATTCTTATGTACTGTTTCAGAGTTACCAAACTATATTGGTTTTTCAATTGAGGACATCAAAGATATCCCATCTTTGAAGTCTCAGATAAATTGAAACTTATTTTGTGTGAAAACGCTCTGCTTCATAAAGCTAGTTATGTTTTTAGATCAGTTAATACCTATTCAAACTAAACACATCACATAGCACCTTTTCTTTTGTATCTTAAAAAGTGGACATGAGCGAAAGCTCGTGAGGAAAATATTGATTAGAAAAGCCCGCAGTCTTTCAGATTTTCTTTGATTATTATATCTGTAACTGCATCAAACACAAACTTGACATTCTGGGTATCTGTAGCGCAGGTCATGTGGGAATAAATTTCTTTATCTTCTTTCTTTAAATTCAGATCTAGAAACTGGTTCTTGATGTAGTTCCCTGCATCTTCGAATGTATTTGGCCCTTGTTAAACAAAAAAAATTTAAAGAAGTAAACATTAATTGCAACTTACAAAGACTAAAACTATAAATAACACTAATTTTAAGATTCAGGCTGATTGAGTTTGTGTGCTGCTGTCTGAGATACTAAGACTGTAAAATCAAAATGACAAGGGTCTATGATCAGAGATTTATGCAACATCTGCCTGTGCTAGGAACACTGCTTACTCCACAGGGGTTGGGGGTGGGGGCTTCAGGTGGCTATGATGTAAACTCTGCCTCAAAAAGCTCACAATAAAGTTGAGATACTAATATATTCATATAACAAGGTTAGTAATACAAGCTTATATATATGCTATATGTGTGTGTGTTAATATTAATTAAAAGTGGAAGAAAATGGCCATACAAGATGAAAAGGCTTTGGGAGGAGGCGATATTTGAGCAGGATCTTGAGAGAGAGCTAGGAAAGCAAAGAAAATAGTATGAGTAAAAGCAAAATAAGTGGGAATGAGAGTGGTCTGTACCACAAGATTTGAGGGTAGAGGAGGGAAATGGATGTGAGCTTTGAAGGAACTAGAAAGACCAAATGACAGATTTTTGTAGGAATGTAGGAAATCAAGTAGAACAGATGATATGGACCAGGTCATGTGCTATGATGCTAACTATAGAAAGGAGCTGAGATGGGATATGGACGACTGTAGAGTGCTATTCCTGTCTTAAGTTTTAGCAGAGCAGTAATGTGATGAAGGGTGTGTTTGAGAATGTTACAATGGATCAAATGGGAAAAGGCAGAAATAAAATAGGTAGGCACAATTCAGTACAGATAAGAATGATCTGTTGACTGGTTTCATAACAGAATATGCTTGGTGGGGACTTGAGATAGGGTGGAGAAATAGCATAAAGATTTTCCAAGGAGATAAGATTTTGTTCCCTACTTTGTTGTAACTAGGGGTAAAATTCCATGAGGGTTAATCTTTAAAACCACATAGTCTCTAGTTCCGAGTCTATATTTAATTTGGAATAATCAATACAGAATCATGCTTTTATTTAATCACATGTTAAATAAGTATGTGAGCATATAATAAATAATGTTTATAATTATAGAAAAATATATAAACACTAAGTAGAAATTAACTAGAATAGAAACCTATTTTGAGAGAATGCCATGCTTCAAGTAACATCT
>JAQZBX010069401.1:0-15587 GCA_029593785.1 Cabassous unicinctus | reverse complement strand
AGAAATACACACATACACACATATATTATTAGAACTAAAAACAAGTTCAGCAAAGTTTCAGAATATAAGATAATATATTAAAATCAGTTGTATTTCTATAACTAGCAATAAGCAATCTGAAAATAAATTAAGAAAACAATTCCATTTATAAGAGCTTTAAGAAGAATAAAACATTTAGAAATAAATTTAACAAAAGACGTGCAAGACTTGTACACTGAAAACTACAAAGCATCTCTAAAAGAAATTAAATATCTAAATAAATGGAAAGACATCCCTATTCATGGACTGGAAGACCCAATATTGTTAAGATGGCAATATTCCCAAATTGATCTATAGAATCAACAGAATCCTTATCAAAATCTCAGCTGCCATTTCACAGAAATTGACAAGCTGACGCTAAAATTCATATGGAAATGTAAGGGACTCAGACTTACCAAACAATCTTGAAAAAGAAGAACAATGTCAGAGGACTCACACTTCCTGATTCAAAACCTACTACAAAGCTATAATAATCAAGATAGTGTGGTTCTGGCATAAAAATAGACCAGTGGAATAAAATTGAGAGTCCAGAAATAAACCCTTACATTTACATTTATAAACCTTACATTTACGGTCAGTTGATTTTTGAAAAAGTGTCAAGACAAATGGGAAAAGAATAGTCTTTTAAACAAATAGTGCTGGGGCAAGTGGGTATTCACATACAAAAGAATGAAGTTGGATCTCTATCCCATATACAAAAATTAACTGAGAATGAATCCTAGGTAAAATGTAAGCGCTAAAGCTATAATACTTTTAGAAGAAAACACAGGAGTAAACCTCATGACCTTGGGGTAGGAGTGGTTTCTTAGGTATGACACCAAATGCCCAAGAAACAGAAGGGAAAAAATAGACAAATTGGACTTCATCGAAATTAAAAACTTTGTGCTGCAAAGGACATCATCAAAAAAGAAAAAAGACAACCCACAGAATGAGAGAAAATATTTGCAGCTCATAAATCTGATGAAGACCTTGTATCCTGAATATATAAAGAACTCTTACAACTCAACAATAACAAGACAAATAGTCCCAATAAAAAATAGGCAAAACATTTGAATAGACATTTTTCCAAAGAAGATATACAAATGGCCAATAAGCACATGAAAAGATGCTCAACATCATAGGCCATTAAGAAAATGCAAATCAAAACCACGACATGATGAGATACCACATCACACCCACTAGGATGGCTATAATTTTAAAAGACAGATAATAAGTCTTGGCAGAGGTTGTGGAGAAAATGGACATTTATACATGGCTGGGGGGAATGTAAAAAGGTACAGGCATTCTGGAAAACAGTCTGATGGTTCCTCAAAAGGTTAAACATAGAGTTACCATATAACCCAGCAGTACCACTCCTAGGAATATACTCAAGAGAAATAAAAACATATGTCCACTCAAAAACTCATACACAAATATTCATAACACCATTATTCATAACAGCCAAAAGAGTGGAAACAACCCAAATGTCCATCACTGAAGAAGGGATAAACAAAATGTGGTATATTCATTCAATGGAGTATTATTCAGCACTAAAAAGGAATGAGGTACTGATGCATGTTACAACATGGATAACCTTTGAAAACATTATAGTAAGTGACAGAAGCTTGTGACAAAAGACCTACATATTGTATGATTCCACTTACATGAAATGTCTAGAATAGGCAAATCCATAAAGACAGAAAGTAGATTAGTGGTTGCCAGGACTGGAGGTGGGGTACAAGATGGAAGCGACTGTTAATGGGTATAGTGTTTCTTTCTGAAGGAATGAAAATGTTCTAAATTTAGACAGTGCTGACAGATGCATAACTCTGTAAATATGCTAGAAATGAATGAATTGTATACTTTTCAAGGATGAATTTTATGATATGTGAATTATATCTCTTTATTAAAGCTGTCAAAAAAGATTAATAAATAAAACCATAATATTCTCAAAGAAGAAAAAAGCTATTATTGGTGAATGGAAGGTGAAATATGGGATAAGAGTTGGAGGTGAAGCTGGAGTAGGGAGGGGTGTTTTGGTTTTTTTTTTTAATGTTAGAGAAAACTTCAATATGTTTGGAGGCTAAGAGGAAGGAATGATGGAAATGGAGAGAAGGCTGTGAGAAAAAAAAAAGGATAAATGATGGATAGAGATTCTGGAATAGGAGGTTAGAATCAAGAGCACAAGTTGGAGAGAGGAAGACAGACCCTTCTTTATATATTAGGAAGAGAGAGCAGAGGAAGAGCTGCATGCAGATGTGTATTTGTGGGGTGGGAAGTTGATGGAATTAGACTTGTTGGCCTTTATTTTCATGGCTTTGCAGACAAGGTCACTTGCTGAGATTGGAATGAGGATGTGGAGAGTGGGGAGAGGGTCATTGAGAGCTTGATGAAAGTGTCCAAGGTAAGGAATACCTTTTTGGGGAGAGCGACAAATATGTTTAAATCACCAACGAATGATTAACCTTTTTTAAAAAACAAAAATTTTTTTCTGAGGTACCAGGGCCGGGGATTGAAGCCAGGACCTTGTGTGTGGGAAGCTGGTGCTTAACCACTGAGCCACATCGGCTCCCCTGAGTTGCTATTTTTCGTTTGTTTGCTTGTTGTTGTTTTTTGTTTGTTTTTAGGAAGCACTGGGAACTGAACCCGGGAGCTCCCATGTGCGAAGCAGGCGCTCAATTGCTTGAGCCACATCTGCTCCCCCAATGATTAACTTTTATCTGCTATAGTTTTAGCGGTGTGTATTTTGCTGAACCCTCCGTTTTTTAAAAAATGATGATCCATTCAAATAATGTTATTTGCTCATCTATAATTTTCCCAACCTGTATCAGCTCAGGTGTCTTGCACATGTTAACCTTCCTTCAATGCTACATTTAGTATTACTGCTACAAGTACTACTTCTACAAAGGCTATCGGAAACTCTTACCACTATGTCTTTTTCTTCTCAGCCAAGCTTCCTGAAACAAGAGACTGTACTCATTGTTTCTAGTTGGTCGCCTCTGACTCACACTCCTCAACCCATCAAGGTAAGGGAAAACCTTCTAATTTCTAAATCCAATGGATAGTTTTAATCCTTATGTTTACTTGACCTCTCTCTATCGTCTAAAGCTGCTAACCCCTCCCTCCTCCTTGCAGCTCTCTCACCCCTTTGTGGCCACGACATCACTCCTGGTTTTCATTCTGCCTCTCTGGATCTTCCTTGGAAAGCTGCCCTTCAGGTCCCCCTTCCTCTGCCCGCCTTACATGTGAGTATCCACTGGTTCCCATTTGTGCCCTCTTTCTCCCCACATGGTCTCCCTGGGCAATATCTTGCACCCACCCACCCCCAGGCCAGCTCTAAGCACCCCTCTGAGCATGCAGGCGTCTTTCTGCAGCCTGAGCTCCTACACCGAATGTCTGCTTGTCTGGATATTGCCACCTGGATATCCCATAGGCACCTCAAATTTTGTATGTCCAAACCTGCAGTCTTCATCTTAACATCCAACTTGCCTATTCTTTCAAAATCTCTCTATTTAGCCATCCATTCTACCATTCAAAAACATTTATTTGGTGACTATCATATACTGCATCTTCCATGTGTTCAGGAAGTACCAAGAATTCAAACATGAATAAAACATCATCTTTGACCTTAGTGAGGAGAGAATTCATATTAACGCCTCTACATCCATCCCATCACCTAAATTAGAAACCTGGAAGCATCCTTCAGTCCTCCTTCCCTCAAGTGTTACTGCCAATCAGTCACCAAGCACTGCAGGTCTGTGTAACAAACATCTTGCCAGTTAGTGTCTTCTCCATCCTTTCTACCTTGGTTCAGTCCCCCTGGACCACTCAACAGCCTCGTCATGTGGCTCTCTGCCTCCAGGGGAGCTTCCTAAAATGCAGAGCTGGTCATCTCCCACTCCTGTGTAAGTAATAATAGTACTAATGACATTATTTGTTTTATGCCTATCTGGGCTAGGTTCTTTATATGTAGTATCTCCAATCTTCAAACAGGGAGGTTTTCTTTTCTGCCTTTCTAGATTCAAAGAAGTCAAATAACATGTTCAAGGTCAAAGAACAAGCGTGTATGCCTCAGAAAGGAGGAAAATTACTTCTTTAGGCGAAGAGAAGAAATTGAGAGAATCCACGTTTGACTTCAAAGCCTGTGTTCTCCCACTGCCCAAACTGCCTCTCTGTCTTACAATCTGCCATTGCCCCAGTAGCCTCATGGAGCAGTGAATGTGGGAAAAATGCGAGGCCCGCTAGGTTTCCCCTCAGTGCCCCACCTCCCCTGGGCTCCTCTCCTCATTGCCCTCATGCCACCACCCCACCACCCTTCCCTTAGGGCCAATTCGCAGGATGTAGCAGTCCACCCCTCTACTTCTGCCAAAGCACCATAGCATACTAGGACTAAGCAAGGATTTGGGAGTTAGACCTGGGTTCAAGTTTTGGCTCTGCCACTTACCAGGTACTAGAGCTTGGGAGAGTTATGAGTGTCTCTGAACTCAAGTTCTTAAATGATATCTCAAATAAATCACCTGAAGTATTCGGAACACCTGTCATATGGCAGCAGGCAGCCAATAAATGCTCCTCCAGCTACCCTCCGCCTTTCCCCATCTCTCCACCATTACAGGACTGCACGGTGGGTAGGGGCCCAGATTCCAGACCCTGACTCCTGGGCTCTCATCCTTGCTTCACTGCTCACCTAACTCTGCTCTCTCTAAGCTTCAATGTCCTCATCTGGAAAGTGGGGGATAATAGCAATACCTGTGTCACATAGTTGCTATGAGAATTACATGAACTAATACATGTCAATGCTTAGCTCAGTGCCTGGATGTAGATGGAGCTCTAGAAGTGTTAGGTAATTGTTACTCCCTCTAGCCCAGGGGTTCTAAACCACAGACCCCTTCTCAGAATGTAGCAGCAGATAGTTTTATGACACTCAACATCAGAGTTCAGAGAAAATAAAGATAATAAGTTGATTTTTTTTTCAATTCAAGCTCACGGACCCCCTGAAATCTTTCCACAGACCCCTTGGGGCTCCTTGGACCCCTGGTTAAGAACCCCTGCTCTAGCTTTTCCAAAGCTCTTCTAGTGAACTAATTCTTGATAATGGTATTGTATTAACAGATCGGTTTGCTACCCTTCCAAGATATACTAGAGAGATATTGCTTTAAAAGCAACAACTACAAGGCACTGTTTTATTAAATGGCTATAATAGAAACCAGTGAACTGAGCTTTTACTGTCAAATCTAGCTATGCCCTGGGAACCTGGCAGGTTCTATGGACTAGAAGGTGGAGGGGAATCTCCTTTCCGACTAAGGAGACGTATAGAAGTAAGACAGCTGCAGCCTGCCTTAGAGACGGGGCTCTTGTGTTCTGTTCCTAAATCTGTGCATCAATTAGCTAATCCAAAGGAAGAAGTCTGAGAAGTGGGGTGGCTCAAAAGATTGGCTCTGTCTCTAGGTTTGGGTAAGGAAGGTAGAGCCTTCAGGTGAAAGAGGTCTTTGAAGGAGTGAAAACATTGGACTGGGAGGCATTCTCAGTCCAGTGTTTCCCATTCTGGATGTGCCACCAACTCTCTTTATGAACTTGGCCAAGCCACTTAACCTATGTGTGTCTCAGTCTTTTCATCTGTAGAATGAGAAGACTGGATGAGCCGTAAAGACTCTGCAGTAGATTCTTTGCAAAGATGACCACAATTTCTCCCATCCTTGCAAGTTTGCCCCTTTGTAATGTAATTTTTTTGCCTATCAAGAGGTAGAATCGGTTTCCTCTTCCCTTGAATCTGGGATGGCCCTGCAGCTTGCTTTGACTAATGGAATGCAGTAGAAGTAATGTTGTATTTGAGTCTAAGCCCTAAGAGGCCTTGCAGCTTCTGCTGTCACTCTTGAAATGATGCTGTGACCATGTGAACAACCCTGTGTTAGCTTCCTTAAGGGTCTTGATGCTTGGCCAGTAGCCAGCACTAACCACGAGCCATGTGAGCGAGGCCATCTTAGATGACCCAACCCCAGTTAGGTCACCAGGTGAACGCAGTTACATGAATGGTCTCAAGCATGGTCAGTAGGACCAGTTAGCTGAGCCCAGCCAAAACGGCCATCCCACAGAATCGTGAGCAAATGAAATGGTGGTTGTTTTAACTCACTAAGTGGTGGGTTGTTACCAGAAAGTATAGGTGACACAGCCTCATTCATAGCTGACATTCTAGAAACTGATTTTATTGCTCCTAAAAAGAAATCAGGCTGTATGATTTTCTCGTGCTTGTTAGGGTTTGCTGCAGAGAACTCAAACAAATGTTAAGTGGCTGTTTCATTTCCTCTCCTTCTCCCCCACCTTTGACCCTGAAGGCTTTTTCCTTGAGCCTTTATTGCATCTGGACCCTTTGACACTTTCCCACCCTCTTAGGACTTGGCCTGGAGGACACTGAGCAGGACAGGAAGTGGCCCAGGTGACACAGGGGTCCTTCTTTCTGAGTCACTGAGTTGTCAGTCCCTCCCCCATCCCTCTGCTGGTTCCAGGGGACATTTGTGCCTCCATTCATTCAGCTGATACCTCCTGAGCAGACGTTCTGTGCTAGGCCCTGCAGGGAAAGCGATGTGCTGATGGGAGTGGACTGGAGACTGAGAGTCTCCAGTTCCCTATGGACAGAGGCTCACCCGTGGCTCCCTTCTCCGCAGCTTTGCTGTGGCATCTCTCTCCCACACGTCTGGGCTTCCTCAGAAGTGGCCTGTCCTAGAGTCACGAAATTTCAGAGCTGGGGGAGCTTTTAAGGCCAGTTAGTGCAATCTTTTTTTATCATCCATATGAGGAAGCTCAGGCCTGGGAAGTTCAGGAACAAAAGCAGTTCATGGTAAAATTAGGTCCAGAATTCAGACCTCTTAGCTCCAAGTCCAGAGCTTTTATATTGCACTAAAATGGCCCCCTCCAGGGCCTACCATCCTCCTTTCTCCTGATCCCTGAACCTCCCAATCACTCTTCTCAGCTTTGTATTTCAGGCATGGAACTACTTTCCTCTTCTGGTTCAAGGCTCAGACCTCTTGGGAATCTTTCTTCAGATAAATTTCAACCATCAAATAATAATAGTAATAACAACATAAACTCAAAAAATATTCATTGAAGACCTATTATTATATGTCAAGTACTGCCTAGGTTTTGAGGACACAGTGAAGAAGACAGATAAGGAATCTACCTGTGAGGAATTTACATTCTTGAGGGAAGTAGAGAACACAATAAACAAGGAAACAAATAAGGTAATTAGAGACTGGTGTTATAAAAAGTAAGCAGAATAATGGGATAGAAAGTTACTGGGCTGGGGAGGTAAGGTCTGGAGGGGCCCCTTTGGTGCCTTTTTTGAGCTGAGCCCCGACTGGTGAGGAAACCATCCATGCTGATACCTGGGGAAATGACTCTCCAGGAAATGGAGAGTGTAAAGGTCCTGAGGCAGGGACAAACACATCTTATTTGAGGGGCAGAGGAGAAGAAGGAGGCTAAGAGCAGTGGGGAGGGAGGCAGGGGCCAGATGACCCAGGGCCTAGCAGACGACAGTGAGGATCTGGAAATCTATTTACTTGAGTGGCACATGGGAGGATTCTAAGTGATATGACATAATTTACATTTTTAAAAGATCAGTCTGGCTGCTTGGGTGGAGAATAGAGGTAGAGGGCCAAGAGTGAAATTGGGGAGATGATTTATTGAATGCTGACTATCTCTGGAGTACTGTGTGTATTTTACCTCTAATCCTCCCAACATTTCAAAGTAGCTCTTATTATCCCCATTTTACAGAAGAGGAAATAGAGACAGGAAGGGATAAAGGAACTTACCCAAGGTCACAGAGCCGCATTTGAACCTGGGCCCAAATGATATCAGAGTGGGAGCCCTTCCTATGCAGCACACAGCCTTAGAAAGATGGTTGACCCAACTCTTGTGCTGATATATTTTTTGATTATCACTGTATTTTGAATCATGTAATTTTTGAGCTGGAGGCTATAGATTGGAAGCTCTGGGAAGGCAGGAACCATGTTTTATTCATTGTAGCAGTTTGGCAGTTTGATATAGTTTATGAATTCCAAAAACAGATATTGGATTATGCTTGTAAACTGGTCTGTTCACCTGGGCATGATTAAGTTATGATTAGGGCTTTGATTGGGCCATGTCAGTAGGGCATTGAGCCCCGCCTCTTGGTGGGTGGGGTCTCAAAGATAAAAAACGGGGCAAAGGACAGAGTTGGAGTTTTGATGTTGGAGTTCTGATGCTGAGTTTTAATGCTGGAGCAGAGGGAAGTAAGCACACAGAGGACCTTGGTGGTGAGAAAGGAGAGAAGGTTCCCGGAAAAGAGACGAGCTGCTCGCTTGATAGTCTATAGCTGGCCTTGTGGAAAGAAGCAAGACTGAACTTTGGGAGAGGTAAGCCCCAGGAAAAGAGGAACCCAGGAGCCTGAACCCTGGCAGATGTCGGCATCCATCTTGCTTCAACACATGGCCATAGACTTTGGTGAGGGAAGTAACTTATGCTTTATGGCTTGGTAACTGTAAGCTTCTACCCCCAAATAAATACCCTCTATAAAAACCAACCAATTTCTGGCATTTTGCATCAGCATCCCTTTGGCTAATACATTCATCTTGTCATTTTAAGTGTATGGTACAGCCTCTGGCATGCAGTAGGCGCTAACACATATCTAATGAATAAATGAGTAAATGAATTAATGAGAGATTTTCTGAATCAGTCCCCATCCCAACCCCACCATTTTCAAGACAGGATATTAAATGTCTTTCCCAAAGTCACACAAAGAAGCCTAGCATGGGAGCCTGGGCTTCTTGAATCCATTGTTCTGTCCACCACACCACTCTGCCTCCAACTTACCTGTTTAGGACAGATTTCTTGGTTTAACCTCCCATTTTAGATTGGTAAGCTTTGCAAGGTCAGGCATAGTGTCCACTTTGTACCACGTCATGTTGGGGGTTCATGGAGCCTACAAGGAGGTTTGACTGGGGCTTGGAAATAAATTCTCTGAGAATGAAAATAAATCAAATCCACATGGGATGGGGAAAATAGATATCTTATTGGTCTCCTGGAAAGGCTACATGACTGGAATTTAATGTCTAAAGAAGGAATGTTCTGAAAGAACAGGGTGGTCAGAAATGGAGTCCAAAGAGAAAGGCCATCTTTGGCTTGGCTGTCCAGCAGATGTAGAGTGAGGGACACTGTGAGTGGAGAACAGGTGTTTTCTTGTTACTGGAGAAGACCTTCTGAATTGGGGCAGAAATGGTGGGTTCCTCAGACCTCATCATGGCCTGAAGAAGACAGCCCTCAAGATATTCACCTCATGGTGCTTTCATTGTTGATCACCAAGCAATGAACTATCAAATGTTAATTTGGCTCCCTGGTTACCTAGGGTGGGCGTGGGGGGGTTCCAGATAGAAGACTCAAGTATTTCGGTCACTTTTGGAAAGAAACATTCTGCATTAATAAGTGAATTCACTAGCATATGTTCCAAGAAAATCCTGCCACCAAGAATCCAGTTGTCCCTGGTTGGGGGGCCTCTCCAAGTTGAGAGAGGCACAGGCCACCACCATGTTTTGAGGTTCTAGGTATATTTAAAAATGAACAAATGCTAAAAGAAGGTTATAAAAGTTGTGGTACATTTTAAGTGTTTACACTGAACCAATTGATGTTTTTAACATACAAAATGCAATGTGATGTCATTGTACTAGTGACAATATAATTACAGGAACTAAAAAAATATCAGTTCTTAGTGCACTTTAAGCAGTGTGGTTGGACGATGAGATGTAAGCTTAAATATGTGTGGTAAACACCTTCTACTTCCAGTCTTGTCAGGCTATCTCCATCACTGCAGGAATAACACATTTGGAGATAATGTTAGATCTAAATATGAGGCCGTATGATTGTATGACCACAATCACAGGGGGCCAGGTAGCCCTGGTCAAAGGTATAGGTCCAACCCGCTTTCTGAATCTGTCCGCTGAGGCTCAGACCATCGCCAAGGTGAAGCTGTCCATGGGCCACCGGCCAAATCAGCCTTCTCTGCTCACTCCCTGACCTGGCTATGTGCCTCCCTCGACATACCACATGGTCCACCATTTTATGTACAGCAGTTGACTATGTACACAGCGAGTGCTCCTCAAGAAGTTTTTTGGCTGACTGGTTGATAAATCAAGCCAGTGATAAACAAAGCTAGGCCATCCAAAAGTTTATTTTAAGCATTCCATTTTGGGAAGACAGCTACACGACAAAGTGAGGAACGTGCTTGGTGATGGCAGACAACGTGGAAATGTGTGTGTCCGGGGGAGGGTGACTCATACACTCACAGTGAAATATTACTCCACTTAGAATCATGCCAAGTCTCCCACTTTCCTCATCTGGCTTCTGTGGTCCCTTCTACCTGTCTTCCCATGTTCTGTCCCACTGCTAACCCCTCCATTTTCAACTTTTCAACTGTGTGTCTCAAGCCATTAATGGGTCATGAAATAGACTGGTGGGTTGCAACCAGTATTTTCTTAAAAAAAAACAAAAAAAAAAACAAGCAAAAATATCAGAATATATCACACATAGTAAAAGTAAAAAAAAAAGAAAGCACAACTGTTTTGTGAAACTTTTGTTTCAGTTACCTATATGTGTGTGCTGAGTTTGGATATAAACTTCATCTCCTACTGTGGGTTGGAGTTAAAGTTTTCAATACACTGCTTTAGGTGGCAGGTTAAAATGCCCCTGCTTTCCACGGAGCAGATCCTGTGTCCATGTGCTTCCCAAGCAAAATTGCGTATGAAGAGCTGTGATGGGAGGTGGGCTAATTCTGAGAATCATGAGGGATCATCACAGCATGTCAAGGTCTTAGACACTTTCTGGTCTTTTATGGCTTTCCAGGTAAAGAGGTGGAATCTGAGAAAGGTGATTGCAAGTCAGTGCTAGAACCAGGTCTTTAATGCAGCTTTCCTGACTCCCCTTCCAACACTCTACTTTTATTTTCTGGGGTCCTCTATTGTAACACAGTCTAGGAGAGTGGAAAGGATTTGGATTTATGTCGGAAAGCCTGAATTTTAATCCCAACCTCATCACTTGCTAACGGTATGAACTTCAGCCCATAAATCACTTAATATCTTGGCAACTCAGTTGTATCAAATGTCAAACAGGATTAATAATATTAGGGATCAACTGAGTAAATCTATTTAACACCATTTTTTAGACTACGAAGCATTGTCTACATTTTCTAATAATGATTATATTCATTCCTTGAGTATCCACGGCATTTATTCAAGGAATATGTACTGTGGTGGGGAAAAAAGGGCATGAATGTAATATTAGCAATCCTCACCTTGTCTTGAGAGGATTCAATGACACTTTCCAGGGAGAGGAAGCTTCTCTCCTTCATTTCATCCCAGCATCTGCTTCTATTCTCAGAGTTCTCATGGGGGCCCACAGAAGTTGGTTGATTTAAGCTACTGCAGTCATGGGATGTGGCCCCAGCTTCCCTCACCTCCAAATCATGGTGGATGGCTCCTGGCAGCATCTGGCAGAATGGCACGCCTCTTCTCCTCCATCTTGGGTTGCGCCTGCAGCCTTTCCCACCTGCGGGTACTCATGAGGGCCTGTGACCATGGACACCCCAATTATGACATTGTTTAACCTCTATCTGCCCATGTGGGAACTCCACTCCACGGAGTTTCCACTCAAGAGCCCTCTTCTACAGCCATCTCTGTGTGCCTATGATGACCGCAGACCTTCCTTTGTTGCTCTCATTTTGGTTTCAGGGATTTTTAAAATGTGATAACCTCCAAGACCTTAGCTATTTCCACCGTCACCGAGTTGGTCTTGAAACCCCTTCCTCATCTATGCCATCACCGCACAGCAGGACCTCCTGCCTGGGCTTCCTGTAACTGTCTGGTACTTAATTTTAAAAACCCTGCAGTTGTCCAACACCTTCCAGGATCAAAACAAATGATCAAGTACCCCCTTTTCTTCATCTACACATTTAAAATCCAAAGCAATCGTTTACAGAGCAACTCTGGGCATCACCGAAAGGGAAAATGCCCCAGACCATTTGCACTTTTCTGGACATACCAAATTTGTATCATGTAGGAAATGATTTCGACCAGCAATTTGTCAGGACAGTTTCTCAGTTGTATTCATCCTAGGAATTATGGCAGTGATGCACAAGTTTTGGGGATGTGACACCCTAATGCTATATATTTTTCCTTTCCTGCTAATGTTACAGTGTGGATTTGTGGTGGGGGTGGCAGTGGAGGATGATGTGTTCGAGACCTTTAGTCAATCCTGAAATTTAAAAGCCTGACACTTGGAATCGGTTTTAATGCCATCAGTTATTCTCCCTTCTGGTAAGCGACTGTTCACATGTCTCAATGAGAAATATACAACAAACAACATTTACAAAACTTTGTGGTATATCATTCCTTTTATTATTGATTGATGGGTTGACTGATTGATTCAATAAAAACAATTTAAGCCCTTTTGGGGCTAGGTGTTAGGGGTATAGAAATGGATTGCTAGAGGAGGGACACACACATAAATAACCCTAACCCATAACGTTCAAATATAAACTGCGGGAGTGTGGGAGAAATGGGATAGCCACTTCACCTGGTGGATCATGGTAGCCTTCTCGGAGGAGGTGGGAGGTGAGCCAAGTCTAAAGGATGAGTAAAATGTCTACAAGGGTTTCATGGGGAGAGAGGACATCTGGATTTCCAAACCTGGGAGCTTTGAAGAAATGCGGATTCCTGGGCTCAACAAACTCTCAGAGTGAGGCCCTGGCACGTGTGGATCTGGTGTGTAAAGATGGCGGGACCATCAGAAATAAAGGCTCAGAAAGGAAGGAGCCCAGGAGTGTTCAGGGACCAGGGAGCAGAGAAGGGCTTGGATGGCCACGTCAGGGGCTGGGACAACGTGGGCCAGATTCTCCATCTCTTCAGAAGGCCGAATAAGAGGACTTAAACGAAGCACGAGACTTGGTCTCCTCAGAAGACGAAATTCCTGCATGGGAAGCTTGTTGAAGACACTAACTGATATGGCAGGAAAGAGCTGCTGGAACCATGAAGAAAATGCATTTACAACCAAAAAGACAGGAGAGAAACTCATTTGCCTCAGACGGCCTATGCCAGGGATTGACAAGCTCTTTCTGCAAAGGCACAGGAAGTGAATATTTTCGGCTTTGCAGGCCTTACAGTCTCTGTCAAAACTACTCAAGCTCTGCTGTTGTGGGGCAAATGCAGCCATAGACAGTACATAAAAGAGTGAGGCTGTGTTCCAACAGAACTTTATGAACAAATTTTAATTTAACGTAACTTAAGAAACTTACAGGAAAGTTGCAAAAATAATATGAAAGTAAGACAGAGAACTCCAACATACTCCCTACCCAGACACCCAGATATACCAACTTTAAACATTCTGCCACATTTGCTATATCGTTCTCTCTGGCTTTCTAAACATTTGAGAGTAGATTGCCTACATCACGTTCCTTTAACACTCAATATTTCCACGTATATTTCCTAAGAACAAGGACATTCACTTATGTAACTATATTAAGTTACCAAGTTCAAGAAATTTAACATCACATAAAGCATACAGTCTATATTCCAATTTTTTTCTCTTGTCCCAATAATGTCCTTTTGAGTATTTTCTCCTCCATTATTAGATCCAATCTGGGATCATGTATTAAGTTTAACTGTCATTGTCCTTTTAGTCTCCTCTTTTTGTTGTTGTGGTAACATATACAACATAAAATTTCCCATCTCAACCATTCCCAAGCACACAATTCAGTGACATTCATCGCCTTCACAATGTTGTGCAACCACTGCCACTATCCATCACCAAAACGTTTTTATCACCCCAAACAGAAACCATGCACTCATTATGCATTAACTCCCCACTCTCCCTCCCCTCTGCCTGGTAACCTGTACTCTACTTTCTGTCTCTATGAATTTGCATATTCTAGTTATTTTATAGAAACGAAATCATACAGTACCTGACCTTTTCTGCATGGCTTATTTCACTCAACATGAGTCTTCAGAGTGCAGTCTCCTTGCTCACCTTTCATGCAAACAGAGGCAGCAGGCTGGATTTGGCCTGTTGCTTGCTGTCTTTAACCTACAGATGGCCAATGTGAGGGCAAAGAAGACAGCACAGATGAGTGCCTCTCAAAACCCTCCACTGAAACACCTCTAACAACACAAGGGAGAACGCAGACCCCACAGGGACCTGCCTGCAAGCCTATAAAAAATTCTTTAAAAGACTCCTTTAAATGAAGCTCATGAACATTTTTGAATCCTAGTCCATAATACGTGTTGTTTTAAAGTAAAATTGGCATGGGGGTAAAAACATGCTCAGCCCCAGAGAGGCTGTGACTTGGTTAAGGTCAGATAACTAGAACAAGTCAGGTATAGGACTGGATGCCCAAATTCCTGATTCCAAAGTTTTGGTTTCCACCAATGTGGGCTGCTTTCCCATCAGGCTTTGACTGTCCATGGCCCATCCCCCCAATGTTGAGGCAGTCTTAAAGTAGTGATGCCAAACTACTTTTGAGTTCCTACCAAATACTTATCAATTCATAAGTTTCAAATATTATTTGTTCTGCTCTGTTCTAGAATATTTTAGTTTGGTTTATTCTAAAACTCATTTTCTTCCCCTGCCCTAACTTTGCTTTTCTCCTTCTTTTGTATGTTTTTTTCCCCCGTGATAGCATTCCATTCTGTTCTTATGCTCCCATTATATTATATATTATGGAATGTTAAGTTACGAGGGGCTGAGAGCTTAGTTGGTTTTGCATACCCAGCATCCATTTTCTCTCCTGGCAGACTGTTTTATTCCCTCAGAATTCTTCTTTCTCTCTCTCCCACTGAACTTAGATTTAGCCATATGAGTTGCTTTACCCAATGGAATGTGAGTAGAAATGAAACTGTGCTAGTCCTAACCAGAGGTTTTAAAAGGCATCATGTGTTTCTAATCACTCTTGAGCTCCTGCCTTCTTTGAAAACCATATGTCTCAGGTAGGGCCCGTTCCTTCAGTCTGTGTCTCCAAATGAGAAGACATGTGAAGCAGACCTGAGACCAGCCTGTAGAGTGGAGCCAAGCATAGCCAAGCCCAGTCAACCCAGACGCATTTGCAGTTGTAAGTTGCTGAGTTTTGGGGTTGTTTGTTACGAAGTATTATCCCAGTAAAAGCTGACTAATTCACCCCTTCTACTGGAATGAGGCCTTTGATTTTCTTTTGGGGACCCAGCCCTACAATGCTCTCCAGCCATAGGGTTTACTTGGGCTGACCCAGCCCACATTCCCACTGTGCACTGTCCAACACATGACACCAACTAACTCTCATTCCTC
This sequence comes from Cabassous unicinctus, assembly GCA_029593785.1. Taxonomy (NCBI): domain Eukaryota; kingdom Metazoa; phylum Chordata; class Mammalia; order Cingulata; family Chlamyphoridae; genus Cabassous; species Cabassous unicinctus. The sequence continues at coordinate 239 of JAQZBX010069401.1, read as the reverse complement.
AAACATGCAAGATTTTGTGCTTTATCTCTGGTGAGAGCTCATCTGTTCTTATCAAAGCGGAGAAAATCTCACTCTCCCCTGGCTGGCAAAAATATATGACCCTAAGCTCTGTCACCTGCTATAAAGGGCTCCTGAAGAAATCTTATACATAAACCACCCACACAATCCCAATCCTGACTGTCTTTTTACTACAATAGCATAAGAAGGGGAGTGTGTATCTTGTAATACTAGATACCATA
>JAQZBX010069400.1:0-15587 GCA_029593785.1 Cabassous unicinctus | reverse complement strand
GCTAAGTCTCTGATTAACCAGAGAACCACAATGGAGCTGAAGGAGAGGTCCAGGAGAGAGAAATTGCAGTGAAAGTAGAACATTAGTTGTTTAATTAGATGGCTACAGCAATTGCGAATAAGATGATGGATGGTGATATTTCCAGTTAAGACTGCCAAGTAACAGAGTAGGAGCAAGAAACAGAACAGAAACTCTATTTGCTTATTCTCACATAGCCCCAAGAAGGCAAATTCAATGAATGTATTCTTATTTTCCATGAGGATTATATGAGTTCAGAGTACAGAAAAGAAACTTAATTCATCTGAAATAATACAGAAATTAATAATAAAGATTAAATAACATTTTTCAAACACGGGAGATATTTGCAAATGGAAATATGGAACAAATCATAATAGTTTTTCTACAGGATATATCTTTTCAATGGTTTGTAGATTAGGGCATTATTATCATATCAAATCATATTTAATGAGTGCCTATTTTATTCCTGCTCTTTTACAAACATTTTGCATTCATAAATCTCTCATAAGTACCCAATGAATAAGAAAGTATTATTCTTATACATATTTTACATTCAGGGATATAGAAGCAAGGAGCTTTCAGTTAATAACACCAAGTCTTTAAGATATAAAGTAGCAGATCTAAGTAATGAACTTGTACTCGATGTCAGTTTCCTTGGTCTTCACTGAAATTTTATATATTTACATATGCCAAATGGATTCAAGCTCTTTTTGACATCTGTAAAGAATAACAGTATTTACTCATCTTTGCCACTAACTCACTTGATATATTTATGCAATTCCCTTGGGTCTTCTATGCTATATATAATCTATCTGTACAATCCCAATCTCATACTAAATTTCCATTCAACCAATGAAACTCATCATTTTTCTTTAAAAATTAACAAATACATGCTCTTAATAATGTAGGAAAAATAACCAGAATTAGTTACTAATAATTTCAGTGAATTTTAGCATATTTGCTTGAGGTTCAAGAATTAGTCTGGAAATAGGGAAATTGAAGCAGCAGTGGTTAGGTATCTTAATGTAAGAACACAGGATATTATTATATGAAAGCATCACCTTTCTCCTAATTATTGCAAAAGCATATTTTTTGAAGCTAATGTTAGAAACAGTTTAGGAAGGAAATTGTTTTCTGTTGCCAAGTTGAAGGACCTAATGAAATAAAAGAATGACGTGCTTAATTAAAGACACATTTACATGAGTTTAGACATTCAGTTGTAGTGTACCTGGGGGGAAAGAGATCTTAAATTGAAAATATATGTCCACCTCATCAATAAGGTTTTCTAAAAGATGAAACTTTCAATGGATTGTAATTTTTTACAGTGAGAGAATGATATAATTTAGTGTACAGGCCCCTAATCTAAGGATGGTGAGGACAAGCATCTGGTTTTAGATGTCCTAGTAATTTCTAACCTGCTAAGTCTAAGCACATGCATTCTGAGATTTCCATTCAACTGACAAGTGGAACCAATTATTCTGGGTCTATTTATTTTGTGCCAAAAGGAAAGAAATAGTCTATATAAAGAATATGGTATAAAAAGACTTATAACTGAATTCAGGACCACAGGCTGCCTCCATAAATATTTGGGTTAGGAACAAGCTGTTGTATAAGAAAATGGTCATCAGTATATTTTTCATTTAATTAATTTGCCTGTGTGTTTGTGTGTGTTCAAGAAAAAAACTTATTCTGTGTTCAAAATACAGCTTAAACCATCATGTTCTCTTGTGTATGCTGAAGAATCTGATGTGTTAAAGACCATGAAGTGATTGAGAGATAACTTTACATTAAAACTGTAGAATAAAAACTGGAGGATTCAACTGTAGAAAACAAATTCTTGATTTACAATAGTTCCCTAATAATAATGCAAGCCTCAGCATCTCTTAACACCTGTAAGCACTACTGCTGTGCTTGGAATGATTGAACATCATTTGGTAAAACACCATCTGGGAAAAGATTATTGACAGCAGTCCACCCTTACCATGAAACCCTTGGAATCCTCCTTAAATCATTTCCCTCATGGTAGTTTATAATCCTTAAAATCTCCCTGTACTATAATTAAATACAACCTTTCTTTGTGTGTGTGTCTCTTTCTCTCTCTCCTTTGCTGTCTCACACATGTGTTTGTGCACACATGTAAAATATGCAGGATTTTTGGAAAGAATTTCTAATTGAACTTTCTACACACTATTCAAAGACTCTCTCTTCTACAAGCCCCCTTTATATTTAGCAGCCAATGCATATGTAGTTCTGCCTGCATAAATAAAGCCCATCACATTATAGTGGCCATACAAATTCTAAACCTTTTACTTCTTTTATTCATTTTATATTTGATGTCACTAAGAATCATTTTGTTTTACAAGGTGTCAGCTAATCTTAGGGTAATGGTTAGAATTTGGAAAACACAAAAATGCATAATCAATATGCCTCTCTCTCTCCTCTATCTCTTTTTTTTTCTTTTTTTGGCTTGTTTCCCTTTTTTGCCTTTTTCTTTTTCCTGATGTAGGCAAAAGGAGAGTGTCAGTTGGAACAAAAGGGAACAGAGTTGAGTCAATATTAGCCCTTATTTCATTACTCATTTCCATCCAACACCAACCCACCTGGGTACCCACTATAGATGTCAGACCTCCATTCTTACTAGCTCCAATTCTTTGTGATTTACTTTCAGCTGTCCACATCTATTGAAAATAATTTTGTGTTTTATAATCAAAATAATATGGCATTTGACTCTACCCACCCTTGCTGTAAGACCCTGACCAAAAGTACTTAATAATATAACATAGATATATAGGTAGCAGCATTAGGCAATGTTACATGAAAAAACAAATAAATTAAATGGAAGAATAAAATGTTCCTTTGTTAATTATAGAGAAGTAAAGCAGGAAATAAGTCAGTAAGGAATAAATTTTAGAACAGCAAAATTAAAAAGCATGTTTGTGCATATTTAGACATACATAAAATTACACATGCAACATTCAAAGAATACATATTCTAGAAAGCAAAAACAGAATATCTTAAAATTTTCATTATTAGGGCATTTAAAAAGCCTCAAGAATTTTAAGGGAGAGACAGTGTTTCTCTATTTATATGCATATATATGTAAAGTAAAATTATATCCTGCTAAAGATCTATTTGTTATGAAATAAACTGTACTGGGAATTTTTAAATACCTATAATTGAATGGTAATGAATATGTTTCAGTTCTGGGCTTGAAAGTTGTCACTCTCATTCTAAAACAAGAAAAAATCTGAAAATTTAACATCAACATCCTTAAAATAATTGAGTCCATATGATCAGTCACTGTGCCCCCCCCCCCACAACTGCAAACAGAGATAAATATAAAAATTCACAGCTTACCTGGAGCAGAAACCAACAGCTATAGTCAGTCTTGGGTAGGAAAACTAAAAGACAGTTGACTAATTGCTGGAAAATAAACATGGACTAGCTTGAGAGAGAAAATCTCATGGAAGCTCAGTCTTAGTAGTGCCCCCACATTTTCCACAAGTCTTACTTCCAGAAGCCATGCCAGATGCCCATTATAAGTTCCAGAGAAAAATCCCATTTGCTTCCAACAGGGCAGGATAAGAGTAACCATTTTGAAATAAGCCTTCAGTAGTCTATCTTCCTTAACAAATGCCTGGCCTCAAGGGAAACTTGATCGATATGCTTGTTTCCAGAACCTAATCAACTTGGGGGAAGGGAAATACCCAACTCCAGCCCCTCTAGCTTCCTTTCTCCCTAAAGAGAGATTATATGAAATTTCTATTGCTCCACATCTCTTCCAACAATTGCTATGTTTTCTCTTTAACTACTATAAATTGAAGGTAGGAGCATCTATAAAGTTTTAGTTTGCATGTGTCTGAGGACTACTGAGGTCTAGTGCACTTATCTATAGTGTATATATCTTCTTTGATGAAGCATCTGTTTGAAGCACATGTTTATTTTTTATTAAACACATGTTTAATTTTTATTAAGTTTTGAGATACTTTTATATATTCTGAGTTGCAATTTTTTAAAAATGAAATACTTTTCAATACTATTCCTTCTTTGTAATTTTGTTTTTCATTCTATTAGTATTCTCATTCTTACAGTAAAACCTCAACAAATGATAAATTTGTTGAGGTCAAATTTATCATGTCCTTTCTCTTAAGGATCAGGGTTTTGTGACAAATCAAAGAATTATTTAACTAATCCAAGGACATTAAGGTTTCTTTCTATGCTTTATTTTACTCTTTAATATTTTTATATTTTGCATAGCTATCTATGACCTATTTTGAAATAATTTTTTATAAAGCATATGATATAGGTTCAGCTTCATTTTCTGTGCATACATATGCTCCATTTTTCCATGTACATTTCTTGAAAAGACTATCATTTTCCCACAGAATTGCCTACAGTCCCCTGCTAAGATTTATTTGAACCCACAAGTGTGCATTCACTTTTGAATACTGTAGACTCTTCACTAACCTATAAGCTCATCTTTAGTAAAATACCACACTGCTTTGATTATTGTAGTTTTATAATATGCCTTGATATAAAGTTAAGTACTTATTATGCAGTTTCATGGGCTGTTTTAGATCCTATGTATTTAAAAAAATGTCTTCTTGATTTTTTTGCAAACATTGTGTTAAATGTATGCATTAATTGAGGAGGGAGAATGGATGTCTTTAAAATGTTGTTTTCTCATCTATGAATATGGGATGTAACTCCATTTATAAGGTGTTCTTTAGTTTCTATCATCAGAGTTAGGAAATTTTCAATGTAGATGCTTTGCACATATAATGTCACATTTTATCAAATATTTTTTATTTCTATTATAAAGTCATTAAGAAATTCTGTTTGATTTTACTATAAGTAAAATTTTTACATTTGATTTTCACATATTGATCTTATATCCCAGAAATCTTCTAACTTAGTAAAGGAAAAAATGTCTTCCATTTTGAGTAGGATGAAGTAAAGTAGTCTGAATTTATAGGTGATATATACGTCCATGTAGAAAATTCTAAGAAAAGTAAAGAAAACCTAGTATATTTGACAAACAAACAAATAAATACTGGACTAAAACAAAGAGCAAAGATATATTCTTTTTCTTTTCCTTTTTCTGGAAGAGTTTGTGTAGAATTAGTATTATTTCTGAATGTTTGGTAGAACTCACCAGAGGACCTATAGAACAAGGTTTTTTCTTGTGTGAAGATTTGAAATTACAGGATAGATGCAATGTGTGGTCCTGGCCATGGGGGTTCACCCCGATGAGCAATGAGCGGCTCCGCCCTCTAGTCTGGCCTGGTGGAGGTTGAGGCCCCTGCTCTCTTGTGGCTCTGGGACTTGGGGAGGGTCCTGGCCATGGAAGGTGTGTCCCAGCCAGCCTTGTTGGTCTGGGATCTGGAATCCCTGTGGGCTAACATGGGAGGTGTGGAGGCCACCACAGGAAACCCTGCGAGCCTGGGGAAGAGAGCTCAGATGAGGTCTTGGCTCCTCCTGAGAAGACTTTGTCTGTGCAGATTTGCATCCCCAGAGGCCACTCCTGGAGGAGTCTGAGGGAACCCAGCGCTGGAGTAGTAGGTACTGGCTGGACCGTTGTCCCCCGTACATACCCTTGTTACCAAGAGAAGAACTGCCAGCCCAATGCCCTTCTGCCTCTTGTGGGATTAGGCTTCCAGGCTCTTGGCAATGTCCCAAGAAAGAGTTCTCAGATACAACATAAATTAAGCAAGCAAGCACAAAATTTATTATAAAGTGAAAGTAAAAATGAAAGTGCACACCTGAGAACAGAGGTGCCTTCCTGCTCATGGGGGAGACACACTCACTGGGTGCTGGGGGCTGGCATTATTGTGGACATGTTCTTTCCTCTGCCTTCCCCTATGTTAATGAAAGATTCTGTTTGCTGTCCTGATTAGTTGCTTTACTTTTTTCCTATTGGCTTATTCTATAGGCCACTTAGGTTGTACCTGTTAGCTTTTAGGGAACTAATGGGGAAGGCTTTTGTTTGGAGCACTTCCAGCCTTTTTTTTTAAGTGGATCTGTTGGAATGGGTCCCTGTGACTTGGCTTTTGGAAAGGTTTTAGCTGTAGCATTTATGGCTTTTGTTCTTAGGCTGCCTTTTCAGCAAGGAGGTTTCTGGATGTTTACAGCTTTGCTTTCGAATCGCCACCTTCCCCTCTTCCCTATGTTAACCTGTCTAACTCACAATTTACCTTGGGCAGCTTTTGGAAAGGAAACAAGACCACACCAATTCTCCCCAGTAGAAACCCCAAGCTTATAAAATATGTGTGGTCATTAAAAACCAAGACACCCATCCAGGCCTAATGGGGGAATGGTGCCACTCGTGCTGGGAAAAGGTCAATCACTCCCCCAGCCCCCACTGAGATGCTAATGGTAAATATCTGCTTCTGTAACTCTGCTTGCTTGCTTTGATATCAGGATCCCATATAGAAAATGCATATGTTTAAACCTACCAATCCTGTCCTGTCTCTTGGTGCATGTGGGAAAGTTTGGCGAATGCGGGAAGAAAGTCTATAAAGGCTGCAACTCTTACTAAGGAGCATGCCTGGCTGGTAATAAAGTTTCCATTAAATTTTTTCTCCTGGGAGTTGTTATTTATATGACGTAATCCATTTCATTCTGAAGGCCCCAGCAAGATAGACTGGAGCTGGCCACACTGAGGCCTTCAGGGGGAAGGCCTCTGAGGAACATTCCTCAGCCCTGTAGGTCCTCCATCTGGCCAGAAACTCCACAGGAGATTATTAATTTGTCCTAAGGAACTGCCAGTTCTCTTCTGTTTTGGTAAGCCTGAATCCAGGGGAGGCCGTTGGGCTGCCAGACACAGCACTACTCCTGCTGCCTGGCCACCGGGTGAGACATCACCCAGGGCCTTGGAATAAGCTCAAGGTTTGTGTGTCTCTGTGTGTAGCTGGCTGTCTGTCCATAACTTTTCTGCTCAGTTTCTGTTCTGTGCTCCTTTTGATTGTTACTATGGGTCAATCCTCCTCTTGTCCTACCACACCCATTGCCTGTTTTCTAAATAACTTTCAGGAATTCAAGAAGGCAGCGGCAGGATATGGAGCCAAGCTCAACCTGGGGACCCTCCAATCCCTCTGTGAATTAGAGTGGCCCACCTTTGGTGTGGGCTGGCCATCTGAAGGAACCACAAAACTCCCAATAGTCTACAATGTCCAGAGGGTCATTTATGGCAAATCTGGTCACCCGGACCAGATTCCTTACATTGATGTGTAGATAGATCTTCTAACAGACACTCCCAAGAAACTAAAAATTTGTTTTGCAGGACAAAGGCACCTGGCCCAGCCAGAGCCCCAACTTCTGTTGAAAGCTCCCATTAAAAACCCCAGTCCTCCTGTCCTGCAGGATGCTTCTGATGAACCTCCCCTAACTACCCACCCCCAATCTACCTCTCATCCCCCTCTGTCTGCCCCCTCCCCATCCACTCCTCCTCCTTTCCCTCTAAACCAATCACCTACAGACAGCCTATACCCTCCACTTCCCACACCTGCTGATACCTCTCTAACCAGCCACCCCATACACGAAGGTTCACCCAGTATCAGGCTTCTGCAGATGCCCACAACTTGCCTGACTCAGTCCCCTTACTGCCCCTCCACCTAGCAGGCCCAGACCTGAGTGACAAAGGTCTCCCATTCATGGTATATGCCCCCTTTTCATCTACAGACCTGTATAACTGGAAAAATCAAAATCTACCATTCTCTGAAAAACCCCATGGCTTAATGTCTCTCCTAGAAACTATCTTTTTCACCCATAATCCCACTTGGGATGACTGCCAGCAACTGTTACAGGTCCTATTCACTTCAGAGGAAAGAGATTGTATCCAGAGGGAGGCTGTAAAAACCATTATGGGTCAAGACGGCCAACCCAATACTGATCCTACCCAAATAGAAACTGTGTTCACCTCAACCAGACCAGACTGTAATTACAGTCAGGATCAAAGTAAGGAGGCTCTTGAACGGTTTTGCCAGACCTACGTGGCCTTCGAGCTGCTGCCAGAAAGCCAATGAATCTTTCTAAGGTGAGTGAAACCACCCAAGGGCCTAATGAGTCACCCTCTGCTTTTTTAGAGCACTAATGGAGGCCTATAGGTATTACACCCCTATAAACCCTGAGGCACCTGAAAATTGCAGGGCTATAAATAGAACATTTGTATGGCAGTCTGCTCCTGATATACAAAAGAAATTGCAAAGGCTAGAGGGGTTTGAAGGGAAGCTATTATCTGAAATGATGGAGGTGGCGTAGAAAGTGTATAACAATAGGGATGATGCCGATACTCTAAAAACCAAGAAGGTGGCAAAGGTCCTGTTGAGCACAATGGTGACAGAGAGCACTAGGGCCTCTTCCTCCCGTGGATTCTCTGGGAACCAGAGAAAGCCAAGGCAAGGTAGACCAGGACTGCAAAAGGATGAGTGCGCTTACTGCAAAGAAAAGGGACACTGGAAAAATGAATGCCCCTGACGCCGGGCACACCCCAGCCCAGCCCTGCAGTTGCTTGACTGATGAGGCCAGGGTTTGCCAGGCCCCCAGGAGCCCATGGTGAAACTAACAGTCGGGAGCAGCCCTGTTAACTTCCTGGTTGATACAGGGGCTACATACTCCACCCTAAAATCGGACCCTTGTCCCTTTAAAGCTGAATATACTCTGGTTCAAGGGGCCACCGGGAAGATACACTCTTATCCCTCGACCACCATCCGGACCATTAATCTTGGATCTGGGACCATCACCCACTCTTTCCTCATTTGCCTGACTGTCCCTACCCCCTGCTGGGATGAGACTTGCTACAAAAATTGAAAGCCACCATCTCCTTCCTGGATGGTGAGATGAAACTAAAGTTAGGTGCTCAGCTCCAGACCTTCCTAGTAACTTGCCCTATCTCAGAAGAATATCTCCTAACAGGCCTTGAGACACTGCCAGTGGCTAATCGGTTGCTGCAAGATTTCCAGCACCTGATTCCGGGAGTCTGGGCCGAGACAAACCCACCTGGGCTGGCTCAGCATCAGGCCCCCATGGTGGTGCAACTACTCAGCACATCTCTCCCCATCCTGGTATGGCAGTATGCAATCAGCCACAAGGCCAGGACTGGAATTGAAAAACACATCAACCATCTACTCGATGCAGGTATTCTTGTTCCTTGCCAGTCCCCATTGAACACCCCCTTACCTCCTGTGCAAAAGACAGGAAGCACAGACTATAGGCCGGTACAGGATCTTAGAGAAGTAAATAAGAGGGTTGAAACAATACACCCTGCCATCCCTAACCCATACATGCTTCTAAGCCAGCTCCCTCCAGAACATACTACCTACACTGTCCTGGATTTAAAAGAAGCGTTTTTTCTATACCTTTTGCACCAGTTAGCCAGCCCAATTTTGCCTTTGAAGACCCTCAGCCCAAGGAATGTGGGCAGCTGATGTGGACCAGGCTTCCCAAGGATTCAAAAACTCCCCCACCTTGTTTGGAAGGCTCTGGGGTGAGATTTGTCCCCCTTCAGAGAGCAGCATCCAAGTGTTACCCTACTCCAGTATGTAGATGACCTCCTTCTAGACGCACCGGACTCAGACTCATGCAGAGCGGCAACTCTCAGCCTACTCAAAGCCTTGGCGGAAATGGGATATCATGTGTCCACCAAAAAGGCTCAGCTCTGCTCCCACTCCATAACATTTCTTGGATACATCTTAGAAAAAGGGGAGCGGTGATTTTCACATGACAGGATACAAGCTGTATTGGGCATCCCTGCACCAACCTCGAAACAACAGGTACGCAAATTTCTTGGCACGGTGGGATATTGCAGACTGTAGATGCCACCGAGGCGGCAAGGGAAGTGACTTGTTGTGGACCAAAGAGCAGCAGGAAGCTTTTACATGCCTGAAGACAGCTCTGGTGAGTGCCCCCACCCTTGGGTTACCTAACTTGTCCAAACCCTTTCATCTATTCGTTGATGAAAGTCACAGGGTTAGCAAAGGTGTCTTAACCCAGTCCATTGGGCCTTGGCATGGACCAGTAATGTACCTCTCAAAAAAGCTGGACAATGTAGCTGCCAGAGGGCCCAACTGCCTAAGAGCCATCTCAGCCACTGCCCTTTTAGTCAAGGAAGCCTCTAAGTTAACCTTTGGCCAAAATCTGGTAGTAACAGCCCCACATTTGGTAGAAGCCCTCCTCCACAGTCCCCCGGACTGCTGGCTATCTAATGCCAGAATCACGCAGTATCAAGTGTTATTGTTGAACCCACACTCTGTGGTATTCTCAAAAAAGGAAGCATTAAATCCGGCCACCCTGCTCCCTGACTCTAGCATCCCCCCCTCCCGGTGACACACGACTGCTTACACTTGCTGGAAACCCTGACTGGGCTATGCCCAGACCTCACTGATGTGCCACTGCCTGAGTCATCACATAACCTCTACGTAGATGGCAGCAGTTTTGTTAAGGATGGAATCTGTTATGCAGGAGCGGCAGTCTTAGAGCCACCCAAAACTATCTGGGCTCAATCTTTAAGCCATGGCACCTCTGCCTAATGGGCTGAACTAATAGCCCTTACTCAAGCTTTAAGATGAGCAAAAGACCAAACTGTCAATATTTACATGGACAGTCGCTATGCCTTTGCTACAACCCATGTACACGGTGCACTGTAACAAGAGCAAGGATTCCTAACATCTAGAGGAAAAGAGATTAAAAACGGAGCTGAATTCCTACCATTATTAGAAGCCATTTTGTTCCCTGACCGAGTAGCCATTGTTCACTGCAAGGGACACCAGAAGGGAAACTCCCCACAGGCTGAAGGCAACTGACTAGCAGACAAAGTCGCACGAGCCACCGCCTTCCTACTGGGCACCCCTGTCCAAAGGCTCCCGACAATCCCTAGTCGGGATCTCCCAGTACTACGACGCTACTCCCCAGAAGACGTCAAGCAGGGGGAAGGTGTAAGAGCTAAAATTTCCCCAGAAGGTTGGTTAGTCCTGCCTGATGGCAGGGCATATCTACCTGAAGCAGTGGGAAGGCAATTAGTCAAAAGGCTGCACACACCACGCATATGGGTGGCACTAAATTAATAGAACTAATAAAAAGAGACTTTTATTTCACAGGTTTGTCTAAAATCAGAAAAAGCTTCACATCAAGATGTGAAGTCTGTGCCAGAGTAAATCAAAGAGGAGGTGCCCAAGCTCCAGTGGGAACTAGGCTCCGAGGGATGGAACCAGGGGGGCACTGGGAGATAGTCTTTACTGAAATAAAGTTGGGAAAATATGGGTATAGATAACTCCTGGTGCTGGTAGATATGTTTTTGGGATGGGTGGAAGCCTACCCGACTAAAAACGAAACAGCCACGATAGTAGTTAAGAAGGTGATAGCAGAAATCATTCTGAGATTCTGGCTTCCTCTTAGAATAGGGTCAGATAATGGTCCAGCCTTCATAGCACAGGTGACTCAACAATTGGCTAAAGCCCTGAGTGTAAATTGGAAACTGCACTGTGCATTTTGGCCCCAAAGTTCAAGACAGGTTGAAAGGATGAACTGCACCTTGAAAGAAACCCCAACCAAGTTGGCTCTAGATTCTGGCAAACCTGGGGGAGTCTCCTACCTTTTGCCCTCCTTAAGGCCAGATATACCCCCTACGTGCAGGGCATTATGCCCTATGAAATATTATTTGGCAGACCCCCACCCCTGTTGCCAAGTTGGGGTTCGAAAAAATATCTGAATATGACAACCAATATCTTTTCTCTACTCTAAAGGAACAGGACTGGATTAGGAAAATTGTCAATCGAACGGTCCAAGAAGCCCACCTCCCTCATCCATGTACTAACCCTCCTTTATTTCAGGCACAGCCCAGAAATCTAGTCTGGTATGGAAGTTCCAAGCTAGAACACTTGAGCCACGGTGGACCGACCTGTATGTGGTGATCCTCACAATGTCCACGTCAGTAAAAGTTGCAGGGAAAAGACAATGGATACATGCGTCCCATCTAAAGGTCATCAGGTCTGGTACAAGGGACTCAGAGGCAGAAAAGTGGACAGTAACCAGAACAGAAGGCCCCTTAAAGATCAAGATTCATCGAATGAGTTAAGACTAAGGGTGGGGAAGAGGGAGGGTTATGGCAACAGCCTGGCAAATGAGTTTACTGCCCCTCTTGGTCATTAGCATGTGCGTCAATAGTTTCAATTAACCTCATATAACTGGAGTATTATAAGGACAAGGGATGGAAAGGTTCTAAACGTCACTCAAATTACTGGGAAAAATCCCACCCTCTCTTTTGACCTGTGAGCTCTCCTTGGGGAGAATTGGAACAACCTAGATATAGAGCCAGATGGCCCTCCTGCAGGTCACAGATGTGGAGACAAATATTTAGAAAGAGGACTAGCCCAGGCCAAGCTCTATGCCTGCCCTGTAGACAGGCCCCCAGAATGCCATACTTGAGGGCAGTACCACGGTGCTCAATGGGGTTGTGAAACGCTAGCCCCATGGGCTTCCAGAGCTACTGTTATCAGCCTCTTCAGGGGAGCACAGCCCCAGAACCCAACGATAGGATCCGGTAACCCCATTCACATCTGTATTATTAATGGGTTCAATAATGTCTGGGAAGGAGGCAAAAAATGGGGCCTCAGACTATATGTAGTTGGTCAAGACCCTGGAGCTGAGTTTACCATCCAATGGGGTATTCTAAAACCCCCTCCACCCAATCTGATCAGCCCCAACTGGGACATTCTCCTTAACCCAGAATGAGTAATTCCACCCAAAAGAAAACCAGGACCCTTAAGGCCCCCTAAGCAAAAACCCACCAGAACCCCCTTGTTGTCAATGTTGTCCTCTGTCTTCACTTTCTTAAATGAGAGCCAGTCAAATGCCACCAATGATTGCTGGCTCTGCCTAAACCCCCAACCCCCTTATTACATTGGAATAGGAACAAATGGAAGCACTATCCCCAATACATCACTGTGTGTTCAAAAGATATCAGTAAATGATAGCCAAAGTTTATGTAAGTGCGGTCATGAGCCAATTCTAACTCTGGGGGACTTACAAGGTAATGCCACCAGTTTTGCCCCATCCTCAACCAAAATCAATGCAACCTTCCTAGGTCCCCATTGTTCATCAGTTGTTTTCTGATGAAACTGATGAATCCTATTATTGGAAAGCCCCCAATGGCACCTGGTTCACCTGTACCCAAAGAATCACCCTTTGTCTCTCCCCCCAAACCTTGTCACAATCTAGGGCTGAAAAAGACCCAGTCCTTTGCATTCTGGTGCATATCATCCCACAAGTATACTGGTATTCAGGTGAAGGATGCCGCGAGCACTTTAGAACTATGAGTCGGGTTAAACGAGTTCCTGTTCTTGTTCCAATCATGGTCGGCCTTGGGATTGGGGGGTCAGCAGCCTTGAGAACAGCAGCCATGATCACCGGTAAAGATAATTTTAAAACTTTATCCACTCAAGTTGACTTAGACCTAAAAAAGTTAGAAAAATCAGGTCGTCATCTAAAAAATTCCTTATCCTCTCCAGCTGAAATGATTCTGCAAAATAGGTGTAGGTTAGATCTATTATTCTTAAAACAGGGAAGACTATGTATAGCCCTAGGTGAAACCTGTTGTTTCTATGCTAACCACTCAGGAGTGATAAAGGAAAGTCTCTCATTAGTCAGAAATAGGCTACAGGAACAAGAAGAACTCAGACAAAAAGTACAAACTGGTATGAAAGCCTGTATTCCTGGTTTCCATAGCTAACTACCTTAATCACCACTGCTGCAGGCCCACTTGGCATCATTATGCTAGGATTTCTAGTGGGCCCTCTTTTCATTAACTGTCTTACAGGAAGTAAAACTGATGGTGCTACACTCTCACTACACACCTCTTGCTACTGACGCAGAGTCAATGGTTTGACTAATGCCATTACAGGAGTAGGGAATGAAAAGGAAACAAGACCACACCAATTCTCCCCAGCAGGAACCCCAAGCTTATAAAATATGTGTGGTCATTAAAAACCCGGACACCCATCCAGGCCTAATGGGGGAATGGCGCCATTCGTGATGGGAAAAGGTCAATCACTCCCCCCGCCCCTGGCTGAGATGCTAATGGCAATATTCCGCTTCTGTAACTCTGCTTGCTCACTTTGATCAGAACCCCATAAAGAAATGTATATGTTTAAACCTACCAATCCTGTCCTGTCTCTTGTTGTGCGAGGGAAAGTTTGGCACGCGCGGAAAGAAAGTCTATAAAGGCTGTAGCCTCTGGATTTTAGGCGCGACTCTTACCAAGGAGCACTCCCAGGCTGGTAATAAAGGTTCCATTAATTTTTTTATCCTGAGAGTTGTTATTTATATGAAGTAATCCACTTCATTTTTCCCAGTCCTGAGTTTAGTCACTGATTGAGCAATAGTCATTCCACAAGTAGTTACTAAGCACTGACTGTCTACTAAGAGCTCTTCTAGTGCTGGGGATACTGCAGTGAACAAGCATGGTCCCTTGCCTCCTGGAACCCATATTATACTGAAGGAGACACTGGAAAAAAATAAAAAGGCACCCAGTTTCATAGATCCATCCATACATTTCACAAGCCAATTTGAGCACATGGTCAGCACTGAGGATGCAACAGAACTCCTGGGGGAAGATGGATAAGAATATTAACTACCCTTGCCCTTCCCTGGCCTCCAGTGAGTGCCCTGGAATGGCAATGGAGCATCCAATGACCAGACTCCAGATTCCTGGATGGAGGCTGGGCTCAAGGAGTCTTCTCTGAAATGGGAGTGCTCTAAACCAACGGACCATCAGACACAGTTTAGGGTGCTTCCACCAGTGTGACCCTGAGTTACTTGAAGGTAATGGCAGTCCCGAGACCACGTGGACAAGCAACTCCTCAGTCTCCCAGTGCAGGGCCTGAGCATATCTGGCAGCCCAGGCAGTGCAGGGTGGGCTGGTCAAGCTGCAGGTCTGAGCACGGACCTGACATGACTGCCCTAGGTACGGCATTGGAGAGGGTCTATAAGTGTGCATGTGGCAATGTCTTTAAGTATGACTCACTCCTGCTCAGGTACCAGATGGTTCAACTGGGGCCAAGCACTATCTGTGTATCAAGTGTGGGAAAGCTTTCCAACAGAGCTCGATCCTGCTGCCCTTCCAGTGCAGCTAGTGTGGGAAGACGTTGAGGCAGAGCACACAGTTGATCACACACCACAGTATCCACACCTGGGAGAGGCTTTTTGAGTGTAGTGCCTGTGGAAGGCCTTCAGCCACAGCTAGAAATTCTACCCTACATGGAAGTCCAGAGGGTGTGGCTCATCCTGAAGAGGTGAGAAATGGCCCAGGGGGTTATCTCTAAGGTTGATATCAGTGGCCACACTGCCTGAGGGAAGGACAGTGTGAAAGGCTCAACCCAGAGCCCTCTCCATCTCAAAACAGAAGGGGAGAGGGCACCAAGCTAAGCCAAGATGCACCTAGGGGTCCATGTTCCTAAACCCGACTAAGCCACCCTAGATGTGCACACATAGGCTCCAAATACACCAGTGGGAATAGACTGTGTGTGGGTTTTGTTCTCTTTTTCACACTTATCTCTTTTCCAAATATTAACTTCTGA
>JAQZBX010069399.1:0-15586 GCA_029593785.1 Cabassous unicinctus | reverse complement strand
TGGTGGGATTGTGGAATTGTCCAGCCACTGTGGAGGACAGTTTGGCGATTCCTCAGAAAACTAACAATAGATCTTCTATATGATCCAGTGATTCCACTGCTGTGTATATACCCAGAAGAACTGAAAGCAAAGACACAAACAGATATATGCACACCAATGTTCATAGCAGCATTGTTCACTATTGCCAAAAGTTGGAATCAACCCAAGTGCCCACGAACAGATGAATAGATAAACAAAATGTGGTACATACATACAATGGATTATTACTCAGCTGTAACATGGAATAAAGTGCTAACACACGGGATAACATGAATGAATTTTGAAAACATTATGTTGTGTGAAGCAACCCAGGCATAGAAGAATGAACAGTACATGACCTCACTGATATGAATTAAGGAAATTGAGCAGTCTCAGAGAGCTCTTGTCTGAAGCATAGGTTTACAAGAACGAGAAAGAGAAGAGCAGGTTGTGAGCCATCACCCGTATGGACTAATCTATGGTAAAGTCATAGAATGTAGTTGTGTATTGAAGGGATAGGACAGGAGGGTAGAGATATTATTGGGTTTGGTGACACATGGTTGACAGGTGGATAGATTGGGAAGGGTGGGTTAGAATACCCAGGATGCTGGGGTGAGACATGGGAGCGGGACCAGGTGAACACTGGAGATTTGTGAGAATGAGGTTGAAAGTACAGAGGTCAGAATGCTCTTATGCCAATATGAAAAGGAAGGGTCACTGGTTTAGGGTATTGGTTGGGGGGGACATTCAGGACAGGACGCACCTGGAGCAGGCTTGTAGGGAGTGTGTGAGTGTTCATCCTGTCATAATGTGTTATATCAGTGGGTGGAGACCCACATAATGAGCAGGAAGGATTTGTACTCCCATCTTTGGGAGGACAGATTCTTTCAGAAATAGACAGGTGGGGCTCTCTCAAAAGGAAAGGCAGTTACTAATAGGGGAGGACAAACCAGTGTGTCAAGACCTCTTGTTGCATGTAACTATGAATCTTGTCACCCAACTAGTCAAGCCAGGGGGTTGTCATCGGCTCTGGGGGGATGGGGAGGGAGGAACTGAATAGATCAAATAGGTGGTATTTATTGGTCAGTGGAAATGTTCTTCATTACCTTACATTGATGGAAACAGGACATGGTAAATATCAAAAATTTATAAAAGTGTATCGTCTAAAATGTATACCATACTGTAAACCATTGACAGTGTTTAGTAGCTATGTTTCACTGTTTGTATATCAGTTATAACAATGCTACCATCCACATATAAAAAGGTTTTAATGAGGAAAGGGGGAGGAGGTTGGGTATATGAAAGTCTCTTGTGTTCTGTGTGTGACTTTTCTGTGACCTAAAACTTCTTTGAAAGCAAAATGAAAAACAGTGAGACACTGGGGAATGAGAAGGGGAAGGTTCCACAGTATAGACTGGACAACAAATATTGAAGTGATAAAAGGCAAAACGTCAAAAAATTTTTTTTTAATTTTTAAAATATTTGTCATTTTTTGAATATCCTAATCTTTTAATTTGATTTTAGTTTTAGTTTTTTAAAGTTTCAATGTATTTTATCTATTACATTTAAACTTATCATTATTATTTCATTTTCCTGTTAATTGTATTTGGCTATTGTATTGGCTTCAACTTTAAAGAAGCTTTGGATCACAGAAGGGTTACAACTAGGGTGGGAGTGGATCTTTGGGGGGGGTGGTGTCAGGGGTGGGGGGGGTGCATGGGAGGAAGTTCACCTGAACATATATACAAGGTATATAAAGTTGTTCAAATGTTCACAGGGCATTGTCACAGTGGGTAGAGAATCCCTCAATAAATGAGAGAATACTGAATTCCCATCCTGGAGAGCTCTGCCACATTCTCCAAGGGAGAAGCAACACTCCCCCAAGTGCAGGGGCAGTGTCTAGCAAATGAGGATGATCCACTGATGGACCCTTGTTATTGATGACTAGCCTTATGAGTCTTTGTTCTTGAAATTGAAACTTAGCCTATTGTTATGGAATGCCTAAGGGTTGCCTCCTGAGAGCCTCCTTGCTGCTCAAATGTGGACTCTCTCTAAGCCAAACTCAGCATATGAATGCATTACCTTCCTCCCAGCATGGGACATGACTTCTGGGGATGAGCCTCCCTGGCACCGAATGATTGCTACCAAGTGCCAAGTGGCAATATGACTGGTAAAAGTCCTTGAATAAAAGCGGAAAAGGTAATACAAAATAAGTTCATATGGCTAAGAGACTTCAAAGTGAGTCAGGAGGTCATCCCAGAGGTAATCTTGGAGGTAATGCTTATGCACATCTCAGTAGAATCTCATAGACTTTCCAAGTGAATATCACCCCAAATAGAGGGGCTCCTGAGGGCTCTGGAGACACCCAGGTCCTATGTCAGGGCAGATAGCTGGGTAGTTTGGTGCCTTGCCAGTGGGCCCTACTTTGGAATTTGTGCTCCTGAGATTCACAGAGTTGGACTCAAATATGTCTTCCCTGCACATGGCTTATCTGTCCCTTCTACTAAAACATACACATGGTGCTGGAGTTTGTATGTGTACATCCAGAGAATGGAGTCTTTGGGCTGTCCATGTGCCATTTGGGCCCAGAATCTTGGTGGAGTTGCAACTCTTACTCTACAGCTCAATGGACTCACCCAGGACACCTGGGAGGGAGATGATGATGGATAACGGCCATCCCAGGGAATGGAGAGAGTCTGCAGCTGCAGGCAGGATAATCCCATCAATCTTTCTCATGGGATATAAGCCCCCTCTCAATTGGAGGTGGAGTGGATATCACCTCCCCCGACTCCTCAGTATTGGGGGAAGAGCTATGGACTAGAGTGGATTTACTGGTATTCTATTATTGACATATTGTAATTCAAGCAATGGAAGAAATTACAACATTAATGTGGACCAGTGGCCACTGGAAGCTATGGGGGCAAGAAGAGGGAATAGCAGTTGTAATACAGGGGCTTTTTCAGGACTTGGGAATTGTCCTGAGTGACATTGCAATGACAGATATAGGCCATTTTATATCATCATATAAGAAGCAGAACTGTGTGAGAGAGAGTGTGGTCTACAATGTGAACTATGGTCCATTATTAATGGCAGAGCCTCAAGATGTGTATATCTGTTAAAGTCTGATGTGCCACACTAATGAAGGATGTTTATATGGGAAGTTGTGGGAGGTTGTGGGAGGTGTGGGAGGTGGGGTATATGGGAATCCCTATATTTTTTGTGTAACATTTATGTAATGTAAGTATCTTTTTAAAAATTAAAAAAAAATTTATTTAAAAAAATTGAGGGGGGAACCCTACTTCAAGTAATATACAAAAATTACCTTGAAATGGAATAAAACCTTATATAGGAGCTAAAACTTAAAATCCATATAGGAGGAAACAGAGAAAAACTTCATGGCTTTAGATTTCAAATGATTTTTATGACATCAAAAATAGAAGGAAAAAAATAAAAAATAAATAAAATGGACTTCATGAAAAAATAAAAAAGAAATTTGCATGAAAGGACATTATAAAGAAAGCAAAAAGACTACCTATGGAATGGGAGATAACTATTATGAATTATACATCATAGTGTTTAATTTTTTAGAAGATATTTTAGAAAACTGCTACAACTCAACACAACTGGATAAAAATCCTATTAAAATGGGTTAATGGTGCACACGAAGAGATACGCACACCAATGTTCATAGCAGTGTTATTCATTATTGCCAAAAGTTGGTATCAACACAAATTCCCTTCAACAGATGAATGGATAAACAAATTGTGGTATATATATACAATGGAATATTACTCAGGTGTAAGAATGAATACAGTAGCAACATATTGGATAAGATGGATAAGAATCTTGAGGACCTTATGTTAGTGAAGCAAGCCACACACTGAAGGACAAATAGTACATGACCTCACTGATATGAATTAAGCAAATTGAGCAGATTCTTAGAAGTAGAGCCTGGAAGACAGGTTTACAGGAAATAGAAAGGGAGAAGAAGGTTGTGAACTAACGCCCATAGGGAAAATCTATGATAAGGTGGAGGTGTGCAGTTGTGCAGTAGAGGGGCATGACAGGGGTATAATGACACTGTCTGTTCAGCGATGCTGGTTTGCCAAGGCGGTGGGGTGGGGAGGGTGGGTTGGATTGCCCATGGAACTGGGAGGAGGACTGGGAGAGGGAGCAGGTCAACACTGGGGATTGGCGGGTACATGGTTGAAACTACAATGTTAGGAATGTTCTTTTGGCAATAAGGCAAGTGAGAGTTGCTGGTTTAGGGTGTTGGATGTGGGGGAGCATTCGGGACAGGGCGCACATGGGGCAGGCTTCTAGGGAGTGTGTGAGTGTTCATCTTGCCATAGTCTGTGATATCAGTGGGTGGAGACCCAACTATGAGCAAAAGTATTGGAATCCCATCCTGCCGAGGCCAACTATGTTCTCAAATAAAGAGGCAGAAGTCTCCCGAGAGCATGGGCGGTGCCAAATAGGGTAGTGTAGACTAGTGCGTCAAGCCCTCAGTGTTGTTGCAAATAACTATGAATCTTGTCCTTCAAGGAGTGGAACCTAGTGTTTGCTGTGTGTCCTGACAGATGGGGGAGAGAGGAATACAATAGATGGAACAGGGAACACTTTGGGGGAGATGGACGTGTTCTACATGATCTTGCGATGATGGATACAGGCCATGTTGAATTGCATCAAAGTTTATGAAAGTGTATGGTCCAAAATGTAAACCATAATGAAAACAATTTACCATGGTTGGTAGGTATGTTTCTATATTTGTACATCAGTTGTAACAAACTTACTATGCACATACAATAGGTTATTAATAGGAGAACGGGGAAAGGGGGGAGGATGTTGGTTATATGGGAATTCCCTGTATTTGGTACATGACTTTTTTGTAACCTAAATCTTTTCTGAGGGCAAAATGAAAAAAGAAAGACACGGGTAATAAATGGAAGAAAATGTCACTGTACATATAGGAAAGAGATCTTACAGTGATGAAGGAGAACGTGTCAAAATTAAAAAAAAAAAACTTTTACCATTATTTTCATTATGCCAGATTTTTATTGATTCATATTTATTTAACATTTTTTGCATTTTATATCTTATTTTTAAAACTGTCATTGTTAATTTCATTTTCTTATTGACTGTATCTGGCTATTTTATTGGCTTCATTATTGAAGAAGTTTTGAATCACAAAGGTTACAACTGTGGCAAAGGAGGATTCTTGGTGTGGGGTGTCAATGATGGGGGATACATGGGAGGAAGCTCACCTAGACATATATATAAGGCATATAAATGTGTTCAAATGTTCATGGGACATTGTCACAGTGGATTGAGATTCACACAGTCAAAGGAATATCAAATTCCCATCCTGGGGAGCTCTGACACATTCTCTAACGAATAAGTAAGAATCCCCCAAGTACAGAGACAATGACTAGTGAAGGAGGATGGTCCATTGATGGGCCCTTGATATTGATTACTGTGCATATGAACCTTTACTCTAGAAATTGAAACTTAGCCTAGTATTACACGTGCCTAAGATTTGCTTCCTGAGAGCTTCTTTGCTGCTCAAACAAGGCCTCTCTCAAAACCAAACTCAGCATATAAATTCATTACCTTCCCCCCAGCATAGGACATAACTTATGGGGATAAGCCTCCCTGGCACAGAGAGATTAGTACCAAGCACCAACTAGCAATCGAAATGGAAAAAGACCTTGACTAAAGGGGGAAAAGGTAAAGAAAAATGAGTTTATATGGCTAAGAGGCTTCAAGGTGAGTCATTCTAGAGGTTACTCTTATGCATGTCTCAGCAGGATCTCATTGACTGTCAAATATCCAGACACTACAGTCAGGGCAGATAGCTCAGGAATTTGGTGCCTTGCCAGAAGGCTCCACTTTGGAATTTATGCTCCCCAGAGTGACAGAGTTGGAGTCAGTTGTGGTTTCCCTACACATGGCTCTTCTGTCCTTCTATTTGAACCTATAATTTGTACTAGAGTTGGTAAGTGCATGTCCAAAGGACTTAAATCTTCAGGTTGTCCATGTGCCAGCTAGGCCCTGAAACTCAATGGAGTTGCAACACCTACTCTCCAATTCATTGGTCTCAGCCAGGAAAACTAGCAGGCAGTTGATGATGTAAAATTGTCATACCAAGGAACCAAGAGAGTCTACAACTG
This sequence comes from Cabassous unicinctus, assembly GCA_029593785.1. Classification (NCBI taxonomy): domain Eukaryota; kingdom Metazoa; phylum Chordata; class Mammalia; order Cingulata; family Chlamyphoridae; genus Cabassous; species Cabassous unicinctus. Next base: position 9,398 of record JAQZBX010069399.1, on the reverse strand, counting down.
CAAGTAAGAAAGTCCCATCCACTGGTCCAAAGGGATCACAGCTGCCTCTCAATTAGGGGTGGAATGGGCATCATCATCCTGGAATCATCAGGATTGTGGAATGAATTATGAACCTAAGTAGACTTACTTGTATTCTACTATAGATTTATTGTGATCTGGCAATGGAAGAAATTATATCTTTGATGTGTAGGCAGGGGCCACTGGAGGTTCTGAAGGCAGGGAGAGGGAAAAACAGATGTAATACATGAGCATGTTTGGGACTTGGCTATTGTACTGAATGACATTGCAATGATAGATACAGGCCACTATAAATCATGCCATAACCTAGGGAATTGGGTGGGAGAGAGTGTAACCTACAATGTTAATTTGAATCCATGCTTAGTGGAATGATTCAGAATGTGTTCATCAATTTCAATGAATGTACCTTACTAAAGAAGGATGTTAATGTGGGAAATTGTGGGAGGTGTGGAGAACAGGGCCTATGGGAATCCCCTATATTTTTTATGTGACAGTTGTAGACTCTAAGTATCTTTAATAAATAAAATAAAGTTTGAAAAAAATGGACTAACGATTGAATGGATGTTTCTCCAAAGAAGACACACAGGTGGCCAATAAGGACAAAAAAAAGATGCTCAACATCATTAGCAAAGAGGAAAGTGAAAATCAAAACCACAGGGAGGTATCACTTCACAAATATGAATATGGCCTTAGTTTTTTTTTTAATTAAAAAGCAGGAAAATAACGTGTTAGTGAGGATGCGTAGAAACTAGAACCCTTGTACATAGACCTTGGGAATGTAAAGTGGTTCAGCCAGCATGGAAAACAGTCAGATATTTGTAAAAAAAAATGCATCAGAGAATTACCATATGACCAAACAATTAGGTCTATTCCCCAAAGAAAGGAAACCAAAGATCCAAAAAGACACTTGCACAGCAACGTTCATAACAGCATTACTCACAAGAGCCAAGAGATGGAAGCAACCCAAGTGTCCATCAACAGATGAATGGCCGAACAATATTTAGTATGTGCATAAAATGGAATGAAATTCTTACACATGGTATAACATGGATGAACCTTGAAAATGTTGAGTGAAATAAAACCAGACACAAAACTGTACTATTGAATGATTCCACTTATTTGTGATATCTAGAATAGGCAACTTCATAGAGACAGAAGTAGAATACTGGTTACCAAGGTATGAGGGAAAGGGGAATCAGGATTATTGAGATGGACATGAATTATGTCCTGAAGTCCACTGAAGGAGAGGAAAGAAGGTGACTGCCCCTCAAATTCTCCCTAACAACTCTCCACATTCTGTCCCTTCCTGGTCGCAGTGTATATGACTCTACACCCACACAAGGAGCTGAGAGGCTCACCACCAGAAATGAGACTTTAGAAGTCCCCGGATCTGATCATCCACCTAGGGTGCACAGCAGGGTCATGGGCACCTGATTATTTCAGCCCACAGTTAAGGGAGTTGACACCCCCATTGTCCTGGAAACTCAGGCTCAACTGAGCCTCCAGAAGAACTCCTGTTTCTCTGTCTCCATCACAAGGTGGCTGGCACCTGCATGTGCTCTCCATCTCAGGGCCTGAGATTCAATGATTTACAGTAATATCATTGAATATGAATGAATTAAACTCCACAATCAAAAGATATATGCTGGGAGAATGGATAAAAATACATGAGCCATGCATATGCTGCTTACAAGAAACTCAACTTAGACTAAGGGACAAAAACCAACTGATAATGAAAGGTTGGAAAAAGGTACTCCATGTGAATAGTAACCAAAAGAGATCAGGGTTAGCTGTACTAATATTGGACAATACAGACTTTAAATGAAAAAGAGTTATAAGATATATAGAAGGCCATTATATATTAATAAAAGGGAGTGCAGCCTGCTCCATTTACTTGTGTCTGGGACCTTCCTCTCTGCCACCACAGTCTCAGCACTCAATACCATGCTACCTTATCCAGTTGTGGCAGAGTAGGCCCACAAGGTGATTGTTACCTTGGAGACACACAAGTTATTTTGATTTCCTTGGCTGCTCACACAAATACCATGCAATGAATAGGCTTAACAATGGGAATTTATTTACTCATGGAATTGATGCTAAGAGAAACTCCAAATAAAGGCATCAACCAGGCGATGCTTTCTTCCCAAAGACTGGACTTCTGCTCCTGGCTGCTGGCAAAACTTGGTCCTGGCCTTCTCTGTCACATGGCAATGCACACGTGGCCTCTCGGGGTCTCTCCCTTCTTTTTTGTTTCTGTTGATGTCCAGCATCTGGCTGATCCTTCTCTGGCTTTGGCTCTGTCCATCTTAGTTTTATTCTGCATATATAGTTCTCCAGTTATAATTTTAAGCCCTACCCTGGGCTATTCCTTAACTGAAACAGCCTCATCAATAGGTTCAACTTATAATGGGTTCACACACACAGGAATGGATTAAGTATAAGAACATAATTCTCTGGGGTACATACAGATCTAAACCACTACCCCAGTCATGGACAATAAACAAGAAGGTGGGAAAGGGCTTCCCTACAACATCCTGGATGTGATACACTTGATCTTTCCACACCAAGTAGGGCAACTGGGCATCCAAGAGGAGTGGAGGAACTGGTACTTTTAGCATTCAGTACTCCAGATGATGCGGAGAACACCTACTTTGGCCAGGCCCTTACCAGGATGCACCTATCTCAGAGGACTTGGGAGGGATGCCACGTGGGGAACATGGAAGGGTGTGGGGAATTCCACGAGGCTCACAAAGAACCTGGGATTCTTATACCTGGGGATCAGAAAGCCATTGGCCATATTTATAGTTTCTACAATTTTATTTAATAATTGTACTTATATCTCACGTCGAATAAATAATTTAAAACATCGTTCTGTCATTCAGTACAAAGAAAGAATCTTTTTCTTTCCAAGGGAATTTGTATTCTTCATTCAACTAGATAAGTTAAGTGAAATGAGCTATTTTTCTTTTTGCCTTCACTTACAGGAAGCCAGATTCAAACGTTCTCCCTTTTTTCACTGCAAAGCTACATTGTACATTTCCAGGCATATTTTTTTCTTCCTTTATTACATTTTAATTTTCATGGACTACTATATGGAGTCTTTATTGTGATCACAGTCTTGAGATCTTTGACAAGGGTTTAAAGATGAAGCCCTTAAATCCCATTAAACAGAAACAATCATGCAGTATTCTCAACATTCACACAGCATGAATGCTGGCAAATAGATTTCAGAACTTTCCTGTAAGGTAAAATGGAGGATGCAGATGTTGTGCAAGGCTAGATTGTGAACAGGGCATCAAGGAAGTGTATTGTAAGTGCCAATGAGTCAGACCTGGCCTAAGCAAATTGGGTTAGCAAAGAACACATAGGAACTTGTGGCTAGATTTTCCTAGCATCCTATATTCTTGTGAGTTCCTTGCCATGGAAGCCATGACAGGCAGGATAACTGTCCCCATTTGGTCCCCCCAAAGAACCTCCCCTGCATCCAGGTCCTCCCTTGCTGTTGGCCATTGAGACTAGGGTGAGGTAGATTGGGGAGATAACTCAGGAGAGGTGCACTCCATGGGCAGGTGGCAGAAAAGTCACTGGAAACTGTGATGGAGTGGTACACTGTTCTCCACCTTGGTCAGTCCCAAGTTCTCAAGACAATACTCAGTGGATGAGAAGAAGCCATCAAATTTCCAGGAATAATGGCTTTAGATCCAGTTCCTCCCTTGGTCAGGCATTAGATGTTTACTCCTAAAAGAAACGTGGAAGACAGGAGTGTGTCCCTCAGATATGTGCATATTCAATGTCTGGGAAGGGGAGAGAAGACAGTCCAGAGTAGTATGGTGGAGACTTCTGGGAAGATGCAGACTAGTAAGACACAGGAATCTCTTCTCCAAAAAATAGGTAGAAGACAGGCTGAAACAGCCCTGAAAAAGATTTTCTAGAGTTTAGGAAAGCAGGTGAAGGCTGCACACCACCCAGAGGAGATAGGGACAAAAGAGGGAAATTGCAATGACAGAACCATGAATTCGACCCAGCGGAGGCTGCTGCTGCCAGCACCCTCCCCCACACTAAAGACTCTTTAGAATTCTTGGGCCTCTGGGCATGCAACTACAGACAAAGGGGGCTCCAGGGATCTACCACCCCAGGAAAGGGGAGAGAGGGACACAGCCTAAGGCTGACTCATCTTCTGTTCCACAAATTTGGTCTGCAGTGCCCCATGAGCCCTTCCAGGCCAGGTGAGACCACACAGTGGTTTACCCTGGGAGCCGGCGAAGGACTGGAGAAATCTGACCCTTGTAATCTCCCTGTCTTCTAGCCTGGACTAATTGTTGTGGACTCCCCAGGAAAGGGGAAAGAGAGGGACACAGCCTAAGGCTGACTCAGCTTTTGACTCACAAATTTGGTCTGCTGTGTCCCAAGAGCCCTACCAGGATGGGTGGGTCTGCTCCATTGTTTGCTTTGGAGCCTGAAAGGATCTAAAGACATACAACCCTCCCAATCTCCTTCTCAACTAACAGGGACTGATTGTTGAGGACTAAGAAGGGAGTGAAAATATTTCCTAGCTGGGAAAAGGGAGGGGGCTGCCAGAGAAGGCTAGAGAACTATCTCAGAGAAATTTTGAATTACAAAGGTCTTAGCCTCCAGACAGGAAGCTCTATCCCATTGATCTGGTCTGTGCTGTAACAAATACACTCCTACCAGGCATTGAATTGAGAGCTGCCAAAGAGCACCATCTTCTGGCAGACCAAGGAAGAGCACACAAGAAAATTAATAAGTAGGAGAGGTTTTCTCTGGCCTCTATAGCCTCCCTGCCGAAGGCCCTAGGAAGCAACTGTACAATCAATTACTGGGTCCAGTGCCCAGTTTTGAGCAACCAGCAGGACAATCCTAACAATTCAGGTTGAGCCAAAAATCAAAGAGATATGGTAACTCACAGACTCCTGCCACTAAATCCCTATAAAAGAAAAAGAAATTGAGCAACTGAGTAAACTACATCCTAACCAGATGCCTAAACACCAGAAGAAAATTATGAGCCATACTAAGAAAACAGAAGACATAGCCCAAGAAAAGGAATACATCAAATTCCAGAAGAGATGCATAATGTGAGAGAACTAATCAGCAAGATAAGCACAAATTTCCAAAATCAAATTAATGAGCTGAAAGACAGTAAAGTGAAAGAGATAAAAGATGTCAAGAAGACATTGAGCAAACGCAAGGAAGAATTTGAAACACTGAACAGAAGTGTAACAGAGCTCATGGGAATGAAAGACACAATAGGTGGGATCAAAAACACATTTGAGGCATACAACAGCAGCCTCTAAATAATAGAAGAAAGAATAAGTGATACTGAAGACAGAACAGCTAAAATTGAAGAGATAAAAGAACAGAGAGAGAAAAGAATGAAAAAAATAGAGCAGGGGCTCAGAAAGTTGAATGACAACACAAAATGCAACATCCGTGTCATGGGAGTTCTAGAAGGAGAAGAGAAGCAAGAAGGGGCAGAAAGAGTATTTGAGGAAATAATAGCTGAAAATTTCCCAACTCTCATGAAAGAAATGAACTTACAAGTCCAAGAAGCACACTGTACCCCATTCAGAATAAATCCAAATAGACTTAAACCACGACACATACTACTCTGAATATCAAATGTCAAAGATAAAGAGAAAATTCTCGGAGCAGCAAGAGAGAAGCAAATGATCATGTACAAGGGACCTCCAGAAAGACTTAGTACAGATTTCTCTTCAGAAACCATGGAGGTGAGAAGACAGTGGTATGATACAATTAGGAAAATGAAAGAGAAAAACTGCCAGCCAAGAATTCTTTATCCACAAAACAGTCCTTCAAATATGAAGGTGAGTATAAAATATTCACAAACAATTAGAAACTAAGAGAGTTTGAAAAAAGAATCCACCTTTGCAGGAAATATTAAAGGAAGTCTTAGAACCTGAAAGAAAAAGACAGGAGATAGTGGCTTGGAGAAGAGTATAGAAGAAAGAATAGCAGACAAGATAAGCAAAAGAGTAAAAAGTGAGTGAGAAACAGGATGTCATATGAAAACCAAAGAATAAAATGGAGGCTGTAAATAGTGCATTTACAGTAATATCATTGAATGTAAATGGATTAAACTTTTCAATCAAAAGATACAGGCTGATAGATTGGATAAAAAAACATGAGCCATCCATAAGCTGTTTACAAGAAACTCACCTTAGACCCGGTATACAAACCAGCTGAAAGTGAAAGGTTGGAAAAAGATATTCCATGCGAATAGTAACCAGAAAAAAGCAAGGGTAGCTATACTAATATCAGCCAAAACAGACTTTAAATGCAAAAAAGTTACAAGAGATACAGGGGGCCAATATATATTAATAAAAAGGACGATCCACCAGGAAGATATAAGAGTCATAAATATCTATGCACCTAACCAGGGAGCCCCAAAATACATGAGACAAACTCTGGCAAAATGGAAGGGAGAAATAGACATTTCTACACTAATCGTTGAACACTTCAACACCCCACTCACATAATTAGATAGAACAACTAGACAGAAGATCAACAAGGAAACAGAGAACTTGAACAATATGAAAAACAAGTTAGACCTAACAGACATATACAGAACATTGCATCCAAACTGAGCAGGTTATACATTCTTCTCAAGTGCCCATGGATCTTTCTTCAGGATAGACCACATGTTAGGTCACAATGCAGCTCTCAATAAATATAAAAAGATTGAAATTATACAAAGCACCTTCTCAGATCATAATGGAATGAAACTGGAAATCAATAACAGACAGGAAAAAAGTAAATTCGCAAATGTGCGGTGACTGAACAACACAGTCCTAAATAATCAGTGAGTCAAATAAGAAATTGCAAGTGAAATCAATAAATATATTGAGACAAATGGAAACGAGAACACAATGTATCAAAACTTATGGGATACGGTGAAGGCAGTCTTGAGAGGGAGATTTATAGCCCAAAATGCCTATATTAAAAAACAAAAAAAGGGCTAAACAAAAAGACTTAACTGAACAACTACAGAAACTAGAAAAAGAACAGCAAACCAATCCCAAAGCAAAAAGGAGTAAAGAAATAATAAAGATTAGGGCAGAAATAAATGAAAATGAGGAAAGAAAAACAATACAGAAAATCACCAAAACCAAAAGCTGATTCTTTGAGAAGACCAAAAAAGTTGAAAAACCCCTAGCTAGACTGAAAAACAAAAAAAAGAGAGAAGATGCAAATAAATACAATCAGAAATGAAAGGGCATAAACTACAAGAAATAAAAAGGATCATAAGAGGATATTATGAGAATCTATATGTCAACAAACAAAAAAACCTAGATGAAATGGAGAAATTTCCAGAAATGCACAACTAAACTACACTGAAGCTACAAGAAATACAAAAACTTAACAAACCAATTACATTTAAGGGGATTGAATCCGTCATCAAAATGTCCCAGCAAAGAAAATTCCAGAATCAGATGCCTTCACAGGTGAATTCGACCAAGCATTTTGAAAAGAATTAACACCAATTCCGTTAAAACTCTTCCTAAAAATTAAAGTGGGGAGAAAATTACCCAAAACATTTTATGAGGCCAATATCACCCTAATACCAAAGTCAGATAAAGATTCTATAAGAAAAGGAAATTACAGACCAATTTCTCTAATGAACTTAGATGTAAAAATTCTCAACAAAATACTTGCAAATCGAATATAACAGCATATGAAAAGACTTATACAACACGACCAAGTGGGGTTTATTCCTGGTATGCAAGGCTGGTTCAACAGAAAAAAATCAATCACCGTAATACACCACATTAACAAATTGAAGGAATAAAACCACATGATCATCTCAATAGACGCAGAAAAGGCATTCGACAAAATCCAGCAAACTTTTTTGATAAAAACACTTCAAAAGATAGGAATAGAAGGAAAATTCCTCAATATGATAAAAGGCATATATGAAAAACCCACAGCCAACATCATACCCAATGGGGAAAGGTTGAAAGCTTTCCCTCTAAGATCGGGAACAAGACAAGGATGCCCACTGTCACCATTGTTATTCAATATTGTACTAGAAGTTCTAGCTAGAGCAATTAGACAAGAAAAAAAATTAAAGGCATACAAATAGGAAAAGAGGATGTAAAACTCTCACTGTTTGCAGATGACATGATCTTCTACTTAGAAAATCCTGAAGTATCTGCAACAAAGCTACTTGAGCTAATACATGAGTTCAGCAAAGTGGTAGGATAGAAGATCAACATGCAAAAATCACTAATGTTTTTGTACACCAGTACTGAACAACCTGAGGAGGAAATCTGGGGGAAAATTCAATTTTCAATAGGAACAAAAAGGCTCAAATACCTAGGAGTTAATTTAACCAAAGAAGTACATGACCTGTATGCAGAAAACTACAGAACAATGCTAAAAGAAATTTAAAAAGACCTAAACAAATGCAAAGACATTCCGTGTTCATGGATTGGAAGAATAAATGTCATAAAGATGTCAATCTTACTCAAACTGATTTATAGATAGAATGAAATACCAATCAAAATGCCAACAGCTTACTTTACAGAATTAGAGAAGGCAATTACAAAATTGATCTGGAAGTGTACGTGCTCCTGAATAGCCAAAAGCATTCTAAAAAAGTAGAGCGATGGGGGAGGAATTTCACTGCCTGACCTTGAAACGTATTACAAAACTACAGTGGTCAAAACAGCATGGTACCGTCATAAAGATAGATACATCAGTGGAATAGAATTGATAACCCAGAAATAAACCCTCACCTATATAGTCAAATAGTTTTTGACAAACCTACCAAGACCATGCTAACGGGAAAAAACAGTCTCTTCAACAAAAGGTGTTGGGAGAGCTGGATATCTATAATCCAAGAATGAAAGAGAACCCCTATCTCATGCTGTATATAAGAATCAACTCAAAATGGATCAAAGATCTAAATATAAAAGCCAGGACCATAAAACTACTAGAAGAAAATGTAGGGAAACATCTTCAAGACCTTGTAGTGGTTTCTTGGACCTTACACCCAAAGCATGTGCAACAAAAGAAAAAAATAGATGGATGAGATCTCCTCAAAATTAAACACTTTTGCATCTCGCAGGATTTTGTCAAAAGTGTAAAAAGGCAGCTAACTCAATGGGAAAAAATATTTGGAAATCACATATCTGATAAGGGATTAATATCCAGGATACATAAAGAGATGCTATAAGTCAACAATAAAAAGACAAATGACCCAATTAAAAAATGGGCAAAAGACTTGAATAGACATTTCTCCAAAGTAGAAATACAAATGGCAAAAAACACATGAAGAAATGCTCAACATCACTCATGATTGGGGAATGCAAATCAAAACTACAATGTGATATCATTTTACA
>JAQZBX010069398.1:0-15587 GCA_029593785.1 Cabassous unicinctus | reverse complement strand
TCCTCAGTCAATGGTTGTTAACAGTGTTTTTGATAATCTTAAAACTATTTGCGTTAGCAGTTAAATCATAATCATAATTTGCGATAAACTAGACCATTGTTTTCATTCCGTGAAGAGGGCTAGCTGTTCTTTTGGTAATTACCTGCTGGGGAAATAGAGGCCTCGATTGGCTTTGGGGGGACTGTGCCTGTTTTAGGTCCAGACCATGCTATGCGATTACTGGATCTTACCCGTTATTGGAGACCGTAGCAGCAATTGGGCCAGGGCCCTTTGGCACCAATCGGCTAGGTTCCTGTCTTAGGTTGTCCAGAGTGCTTATCGCAAAAGGGGTCCAGTTGCCCATCATTGACTATCCAGTCCAGAACCCGATGAGGCATATTTCTCAAGGAGTCCAATAGTAGTTCCATACCGTTTTGGCCCTCCTTTGCAGTGCTTTGCCTTGCACTCAGCGGTACCAATCACAGCATAAGCTAGGAGCATGTCTTTGCAGGTAAACGATTTAAAAAGGAAAGATATCGCTATTATGATTAAGATTATAACCATGGTGAAAGAGGCCCCAAGTTCTGAAGTGCCCAGTCCTCCTCAGTAAGTCAGGTATCCTTGATCTCTCCTTGACCAGCCGCGGACCTTGTCTCGCATCTGGTCTTGTCGAGAGCTAAGCACCTCCATTGATGGCCGCCACACTGCCACAGTCATATTCTTTTGTATGTATTTGACACTTTTCCACATAATTAGCTTTTAAACATATGAACATACAATTTTCTTCCCATTCTGAACTCCTCCTTTTCCTAAAAGTCTTATTCCAATTAAGGACATCATCATCCACCAAGGTATCTAACCCAGGAAGCTGAAAGAGCTGAGTCTTCCTTCTCTCCCATACTTGCCAATTCCAGGCAGATCCTGTGTCCTGATGTTTCGTATCTTCTGAATTTTAATCGGTCAATCCCTTTCTTCCCATCTCTACCACTAATTGGCTCAGGTCTTTATCCTTTCTTCCTTGGGCTGTTTCAACATCTTCTAAAGTAGTCTCCAGTCCATCCTCTCTCCTGCAGCCAAAGTGATCAATCTAAAATACCAGCCAGGAACAGGTGTAGCTCAGTGGTAGAGCGGGTGCTTCACATGTACAGGGTCCTGGGTTCAATCCTCAGTACCTCCTAAATAATAAAATAAAAAAATAAAATAAAATAAAACACCAGTCATGTCTTTCCATCACATTTCACACCTCAGTCAGCTTACAGTAAGACACTGCATTATTCCTTCTTTTTCTCTGATCTCCCTGATCACATATATCTTAACATTCAAAACACTCTTTGTCAGGTACACTGCAGCATGCTTTCATTAGGAAAACACTGGGAAGAGTCTACAAGCCCATCAGTCAGGGAAGGGTTGGAGTAATTACATTACAGCTACAGGACGGAGTGCGATGACCACACACTTGTTAGAGGAACGAGGAACAGGCTGACATGAGCAGCCTCCCGGTGTTCTCAGAGCACCACTTATGCAAAGATGAAGGACCTGACTCTAGTAATGAGGAAGCACTCGACAAACTCAAAGCAAGGGATAGGCCAAAAATGGCTGGCCTTTGTGCTTCTAAAAATGCCCGCAACACTGCAAAGGGCCCGAGGAATTGCTCCAGATTAAAGGAGTCTACAGCAGGGGTTCTTAACCAGGGGTCCAGGGGTCCGTGGAAAGATTTCAGGGGGTCCGTGAGCGTGAATTGAAAAAAATCAACTTATTATCTTTATTTTCTCTGACATCTAACTAAATCTACCATTTCCTTCACTTATGAATATATGCAATAAATTACAATATTGTTCATTTCATATCACATCATAGTTGTTGCATATCTTGAAAAATCGCTTACGCTCACCCATACTTAGAAATCACGGTAGTTGTTGGACCCGACGCTAGTCGAGTGCCATAAAACTACCTGAGAAGGGGTCTGGCTTTCACCTGACTGGCAAAGGGGTCCATGAAACAAAAAAGGTGAAGAACCCCTGATCTAAAGGGATATGACAACTAAATGCAATGAGTGGCCCTGGATTGGTTCTTGAATCAGAAAAAAAAAAAAACATCGAAGTTAGGTCATTATTAGGGCAGCTAGTGAAAATTGAATGTAGTCTGTATATTAGGGAGCGGTATTAAATTCCCTGAAAAGATTTATACTGTGTACGTGTCAAGAATACCCTTGGTCTCAGGAGATATACACTAAGTATTTAGGGGTAAGAGGTGATAATATCCCCAACTTACTCCCAAGTGTTTTCTCAATAATAACAATCGTAATAAAGAAAATAACATAAAAATAGTATAACATATACATTATATAATAACAATTACAATATACATTATATTATATATATTATATAGCATTATTATATAATATGTGTAACAGATGGTGTATAGCAATAACAATAAAATATATACTACAGCATATACTAGTAATAATAAAATAAAATTATATATATTTAAAGACAGCTAAAATATGACAGAAGGTTAACAATTGGGGAATCTAGGTGAAGTAGGTATACGGGAATTAATTGCACAATTCTAATCATGTTTCTGTAAGCTTGAATTTTTTTTTTTTTTTTTTTCAAAATAAAAAGTGAAGGAAAAAATGAAGCAAATCTTTATATCCGAACATGGAAATTTTCAGAATACATTTATGAGCTCGGCACAGAAGATGTCTGGTGAGATGCACATCCACTGGTTACCACGGATACTGCCCAGGACAATCTCAGCTCCTATCAACTCTCCCGATATATGTGATACTTCCCTTTCAAAAGAATCCTTTTATGGATGATAAAGTACATGGTCATACAAGTCATAGGAATAGGTTGAGGGCAATGAGGATTTTGCTTTTTGCATCATTCAAATCTGTGAAGTTTTAATTTTAAATGGTGAACATCCATTATTTATATAATAAAATGCTATTTTTAAAAGTCTGAATTATTCGTCTCTTACAAACTCTCTCTAATCTGTAGGGGTGGGCCTTGAGTTGCTCATCAAGATGCATTATGAAAGCTTCTAAAATACACTCAGTCTCAACAGTTATTATGAAACCTGAAAATTAAAATGGCATTTTCATCTATCAGACTAATGCTTAGACAAACTGTAGAGAGCTTTAGCAAGAATGGGAAAGGGTTGGCCTTCACATACTGCTGGTGGGAAAGTAAATTAGCTCAGCCACTTTGGAGAGCGTTTTTGTAATAGCTATTACAATGGAAAATGTACATGCCTCACGATGCAGCAAGCTAACTTTTAGTTCCATATCTCAGAGTAACTCTATGCACAAAGAGACGTGTACAAGGGTGTCCGTTGCAGCATTATCTGCAATAGAGGAAATTGGAAGGAAATATCCATCAGTATCAGAAAGGGAAAATAAAATAAACATAGTTCCACAATGCTCAGCTTTTTAAAAACATAGACTAGATCTACATATGTTGATATGTGTAATGTCAAAAACCTAAGGTTGGGGAGTGGATGTGGCCCAAGCAGTTGAGAACCCACCTCCCACATGGGAAGTCCTGGGTTTGGTTCCTGGTGCCTCCTAAAGAAGACAAACAAACAGCAAGAGACAACAAGCAAAAACAAGCAAGGAGGAGATGTGGCTCAAGCAGCTGAGCACCTGCCTCCCATATGGGAGGTCCCGGGTTCAGTTTCCGGTACCTCCTAAAGAAAAAACAAACAAAACAATGAGCAGACAACAAGCAGACAACAAGTGCAAACAATGAGCAAAAACAATGAGCAAACAGATGAGGGAGCCATCTTGGGGGGGAATAAAATGAAATAAAATAATTTTTAAAATTAAAAATTAAAATTAAAAATTGAAAAAAACACCTTAGGTTAAGTGACAAGGCCAAGATGCAGAATGATAAGAACTAGTGCATGCCAACCGCTTGCAAAATTCCTTAAAATACAAAAAGCAAAATCATGTATTGTTTACACATGCATAGATGTATTCAAAATATTTTTAAATGGAACAGAGGCCTATGTCCCAAGCTCATGAGAAGGAAATTGGAGGAAACAGGATTGGAAGGACAAGGGCATTAGCTATATCTGTAGTGTTTTAATTTTTTAATAACAAAAAACAAATATATTAGAATAGTAACAGTTATTAACTCCAGGTGATGCAAAAATGGGCGCAAATTTCTGAAATTTTCAATTTTTTTCAAAGTAAAGATGAAGATTTTTAAAATGTGTAAAATAAGTATTTGCACAGCTTTCTTACACACCCAAAGGATTCAGGTTCTTGACAACACGGAAGAAAGCTCTTGCCCCCAGATAAAAACCCAAATCCATATCTCGACAACAACTTGATTCTAAGGCATAAAAGGTAACTGGAGTAGTGAGGGAGTCTAGACAGATCCTCTCGCAGACACGGAAGTGAATCAAGTTAGCCAGGTATGCGACCCACAGGCAGGACTGATTCCGTCTGTAATTTTACACCTGCCAGCGTGTTTCAGGGAGAAATCATGGCAACCACTCGGATGGTCTCAACCTGACCCTTTGGGTTAGAGAATCATGACAAAGAGAAACAAAGTCTTTTCTTTGTGATATAAAAGTGAATCTGCTTCTTTCAAAAGGAAAGGTTAAGATCAGAAAAATCTCATCCTACCTGTAGTACAACAAAGCTCTGTGGACACTCCACATACACTAAGCAGTAATTCTCAAGCTAGCATTCATAAAATCACCCAGGAAACGTGTTCAAACTTCAGATTCCTGGGCACCACATTCAGTCATTCTGATTCAACAGGAATGAGGTGAGGCGTAGCATTCTGTATCTCCAGCAAACTTCCCCCAAATGATTCTAATTCATGTAGTCCCTGGAATACGATTTGAAAAAGATTACGGATTAGGGAAGCCACACCTCCCACTCAGCACCAACTTTGGTTGGTCAATGGTTGGTGGCTGGTTGGTGGATGCTTGGTTGATTGGCTGGTTGGTTCGTGGTTGGTGATTAGTTCATTGGTTGGTTAGTTGGTCAATTGGTTGGTGGTTAGTGATAAGTCCATTGGTTGGTTGGTTGATGGGTTAGCTGGTTGGTGCACAGGGCTTCATTTGTTGGCTCTTGGTTGATATTCATTATAATTTACCAGATTAAGGATGAGTATTATTGTGGTATAAGGAAATACTTCTTAGGCAACGCAGTATAGGATAGGTCAGAAAGGCTGAGGCCTTTCCCACTCATGTGTCCAGCACATATCACTCCTGTACTTTGTTTCTCCACCTTTAAAAAGGAGCTAACATATGAGTTCTTGACTGCTTCAGCAGAAGACTCTGAGGCTCTAATACAATAATGCATAAATGCTCTTTTAAAATTATATAGTGTTAGACAAAGCCTGAGGTTTGAGAGGTGGTAGGTTATACTGAAACCCAGTTACTTTCCACGTCATGGATACCTCATCTCTAAAAAGACCAATTATTCTAAATAACTCTCAAGAAAGCTTCACAATCCACAGACTCCACTTCGGCATCTGCTCCTTTTTATTTACAGCCTCTGGGGCACCCCGACTCCAAGACAGAGCACGGTATCAGGTCAGTGGGAGCAGGACATAGACATTTTTGGCAATGGAACCTAAGTTGCCCTCTCTAGGCACTCATCATTAAAGTCTTGTTTTACAGGCATCCCTAAAATATTACTTCGAAGACAGGATATTTGAGGCATATTTGGTTTATTAAAACAATTAGCCTAGCCAAAGGGGCTCTGAGTGGGAGAGTATTAACCACAAAACCTTGGAGGTCTCTCCTTGGCTATATTACAGGGTACCTAGAAAAACTGGAGGGCACTAAGACGATCAAAGGCCTACAGGGTCCCAAAGCAAATGATTAGAGAGGCACACATTGAGAAGAGAAGAAAAAGTGCTCAGAGATCAGAAGTTTGCACCTTCAAGACCGAAAGAGGCTTCTATGACAATAAAGCCCAGGGACCTTCAAAAGAGGCCTGGCTAGTGAAAGCAGCATGGAAGCAGTGCTCGAACAGATAGATAGACCAAAGGAACAGAGTAGACCAACAAAACAAGATAAAGATCTCAGGGACAGACAGAAGTTCGTATGGAAACTTAATATACCATAAAAGTGGCACCAGAAATGGTGTTGGGAAAATGGCCTATGATATGAAGAAAATGAAACCAGATTACCACCCGGCATCACATAAAATGTGGGCTCCAACTGGGTAAAAGACCTAAATGCGAAAGGTAAATTACAAAGTTAATTGTGTGCATGTGTGTCTGTGCCCGTGTGCCCTAGGGAAGGGAAGGACTTCACAAAACTTCAGCATCACTAACTATAATGAAAGGGGAAAAAAGATTGTGAGTACATCAAAACAAGAAGCTTTGTTTCAAAAAGCACAACATAAAGTTAACAAAAATACACTAAATCGATAGAAATCATTTATAATGTTAAAGCTTCAAATCAACAAGGAAATGATAGATAGACCATTTACAGAAGAGAAAATTCAAAGAAAAACAATCACAAGAAGAGATACTCCAACTCATTTGTAAAAAGAGAAATGCAATTAAACCAAATGAGGCATCACTTCATACCTGTTAGACTGCCACAGCTAGAAAAATAGAAACTGGATAACGCTAAGTGCTTGCAGGGATGGGGGTATCTGGGAACCTCCATGCATCGTTGGTAGGACTATAGACTGGTCCACCCATTGGGAAAGCAACCTGCCAGAGCTCAATTAAGTATGACCTAGAAATTCTGCTTCTGGGTGTACTCCCTCCCCCCACCAACAATCTCCCATCTGCCCATAAGAGAAGAGCCAAGGCTTGTGTGGGTGTGGGGGTATGTGTGTGTGTGGTGGAGGGAGAGTTGAAGCCAATTAGGGTGTCCATCACATGGCACAAAGCTCGTGCAATACTGAAAGCAACGCAGGAGACGCACACTTAGCAACATGGGTGTATCTTAGAAACTTAATGCAGCATGAAAAATTTTAAAGCAGCTGTGTAATGCAATCCTATTTATAGAAGTCAAAAGCCCAGGCACACACCAAAAAATATGCACTTTTAAGGATACAACTAAACAGGAAGATGCTTATTGAGCCATTTTAATGTATTCAACTAGCCCATAGGGCTCTTTGTAAAAGGCTGGTTCCCGGACCAGAGCTTTGGTGCTTCTTTTCCAGTGGTGTAGGGTGGGAACCAGGGTCCTGTACTTTTAAGACTCACCCAGTGATTCTGACACGAGCGGCCCTTAGACCATGTGAGAACTGATCAAGACAGAGCTCACGCCCACCCAGGTTCCAGCACGCTCCTCCTTGCTCACTGCTGTAGGATTAGGCCTTGCTTGAGTGTGTGGATTCTGTCACTCTTGCCCTGCTGGGATTCGCTGTCTGCTCTCGGCTCACCCGAAGCCTGGCCCGGCCCCTCCGGCTTTGCCTCTGGAGGGAGCACTGGCTCCCTGACCAGTTGTCCCGCTGGCCACCTTGTGTCCAGTGCTCCGAGTTAGCACTCACAGCTCCTGGGGCCCAGACAGGACAATATCCCTGGTCTTCCTTGCAGGAGAGTGTACGGCGCCTGGGCCCTGAGAGCCACGAGGAAACCCAAGCCCACAGCAGACACCCCACAACGATGTGGCTTGCACAGCTGCGGGAAAGGTGCAAACCAGGGCTCTTCTCCCCCCACCCCTGAGGGAGCACACACTGCCTTTGTCAGAAAAGCAGAAGGGGCCATGGTGTGGTCGCCCATGCACAGAGACACACACAGGGAGGGAGTGAACTCCCGGAGAGGAAACGCAGTGTCCCCACTCAGCACTGCCAGCCCAGATGACGGAGCCCAAACAGTCGCCACTTTATTTTTGAGGCCCAGAGTTGCATAATGTCCATCCCGAAGGGGAGCCCCCATCGCCCACAGACACAGAGGCCTTTTCTTCCGCAGGCCTGGTGGCTTCATTACACACCCCCTCTGGCTGCAGGCGACGTGCAGGGCCTCCGACAAGGGCTGGGAAAGCAGAGGAAGGAGCACAGAGCAGGCCCTGAGCAAATTAGGGGCGCGAACGGTGAGAGGGGGCGCTGCCCACCAGATCCCTGATGGCCACGCTGGCCAGGCCGCGCCCGACCCACCACGAGAGCATCCTCTGTGTGCGGGGAACAGCTGGGTGGGATTCCTCCACCAAACACTTCCCAAGCACTCTACCACGTGTTGGATAATTTGGCCTTAGTAGCAAGCAATGCAATGTGATAATAGTTTATGAGACGAATGCTCTTGTTTCATCCTGAAAACCACACCAGTTGTTGAGGAGCATTAACCCCATTTTCAGATGAAGAAACTGACACTCAGAGAGGCAGGCAACATGCTTCTGAAATTGGAAGACCTTCCTTTCACTTCCAAGTTCAAAGATTCTTCGCCTCCTATGCCAGCAATGTGTCTTCTCTGTTCTAGGTGCCAATGATTGCCGCAGCTGGGAATTCTTGTCCTTCTGGAGAACTTGACCTAGCCCCTGCCCCAACACGAAAGCGATTGCTTCTCAGATCACCCTCCGCTCACAGCCCCAAGTTCAGGGAGGGTCTCCTCTGCCTTCCCCCTCCCCAGGGCCGAAGGTCACCTTCCTTCTCAGCTGCCGCTCCTCTTTGAGGTCGTCGCGCCTCCCGTGGCTTGAGACTGTCTTGGTCTCCTCTGCTGGACACTCAGCGTCAGCCAGACCGTGAGAGCCAGCGTGTCCGACCTCAGCCAAGGACTTCAGCCCACAGCTGTGCAATCGTGCAACCGGCAGCTTCAAAGGACAAATGCTGGCATTTGCCCCACCCCAGGGCTTGTTTGAGCTCAATGTTCAGTGACTTTTCTTGGCACATGACAGCATGCAAGTCCCAGAGCAGCTGACCTTGGACTCCTGGCCTTGCTTCTGGGCTTAACAGGACCCATCTTGCAAAGACCCATGTGGGAGAGATTCCACTCCTTCATCATCAGGCCTTTGGGCCCTTTTCTCCTCTAACTAAATAGACAAGTGGTGATGGTCTCTGTGGAAGACTGCCTGGCTAACAGAAGCACACCCCAGGCACAGTCAAGAGAGGAGGACGGGGAAACTAGGTGTTGCCATGAGGTAAGCCAGCAGATACTCAGCCAAAGCCCCAGCAGATGCTCAGCCAAAGCCACGGAGTCCCAGAGTTGCAGGACGTACAAGTGGAGCAAAGGCTCTGTCGGGTGGGAGAAGCCACCTGCCTCGTGGAGCACGTCAGGGTGTCTCCATCTAGGAGGGTATCCTTTGCCATTAGGGAAATTTACATTCTCAGTGGGTCTGTCAGCTTCTTTTGTGAACCACTGCACTGCCCAGTTATAGCAACCGTGGCAAAGCAGACGAGCAGACGGGACAGTGGCGGCATCACATGGTGAGTGAGCACTGAGTTGGAAGTCCACGTATGTCAGAGGAAATCTGTTCTTGGATCCCACCCTGCGTGGCCTCTATCAGGCTCACTTTATACTGCTCTCGACCACATGCCCCTGAGCTCCCTATGGCTACGGTGAAAAATGGCCACAAACTCCTTGGCTTAAAACCACACAAATTCATTATCGCACAGTTCTGAGGCAGGTGTCGGCAGGGCTGCGCTCCTTCTGGTAGCTCTAGGGGAGACTCTGTTCCCTTGCCCTTTTCTCTTCATCTCCTAGAGGCTGCCCACACTCCTGGGCGCATGGCCCCTTCCTCTCATGCTCCAACCTCTGCCTCCATTGCCGGGTCTCCAGCTACTCAATCTGCCCTCCTGCATCCTCCTACAAGCCTTTGTGATGACGTTGGGCCCACCTGGGTAATCCAGGGCACCCTCCCCACCTCAGGATCCTTGCCTTCCTCACATCTGCAGAGTCCCTTTTGCCGTGTAAGGCAACGTCTTCACAGGTTTCGGGGACTAGGACGAGGACATCTTTGGGAGCCGTTCTTCAGCCCGCCGGATTCACTTCGCTTCTCTAAAGCACAAATCTCCTTTCTGTAAGATGAGGAAGTGAAACAGGAGCTCTCCAAGACCCTCACAGACTTTCTCCCCCTGTGGCCTGCGGTCAGCCGCGCTCAGAAGGGCGGTTTCGCGTCTGCTTTACCTGCGGTTGCCTGTGCTTCACTGAAACGGGGGAGAGAGAAGGTTGCACCTGCAAGGGCACAGTCTGTGTGCAGCCTTAAAACACAGGTCAACAATTTCATTCATCAACGTTCTTCTCCAACTTTAGAAAAACTTTAAAATGAACTCATTTTGTGCAAATATTAGACAACATGCTGCCTTTGGGGATTTCTAGGTTTCTCTATATTTGATTATGTCACATCATTAATACCAGCTAGTGATGGCGTCTATGCTCACTTCATGGTGACATCTTGGCAAATGAAGGTGTGTGTTTCTACATACGTTAATTGGGGTATGTTCACAGTCATTCATTGCACAGACATTTGCCAAGGGCCTACTAGTCTACCAGGCACTGCTCTGGGGGTTGAGTGTCTAGTGCCCATAAATCCCCCAGTCATGGGGATTCAGGACACCAGGTGGGTTCGTCGTGGACCTGGAGGAAACATGGTTCAAATGAAGACATCCTAGTGAATGGATCCGTTGTGGATGTGTGGGGAGAGTGAGGGGACCACACAAGAGACAGTGAGGAATCAGCCTAGAATGGATCATTTAGGGGCACAGAAGGGAACAAAGAATAACCAGCTCTCCTGTTCTCTAGCTTGTAACTGTCACTGAAGAGCTTTGCTGCCTTGGGCATGTGGCAGAAAGGACTATTATAACTGGCTCTGATCAATCAGGACTCCATTAGCACAGCATATAAAAGCTAAGAGCAGATACTGGGTAGGCAATCAACCACGCCTGCTGCCCAAATATCTGGAGATGTTATGAGAAACAACATCTTGGTAAATGAAGAAAACCACAATGTCATTGCTTCCAGTAGGCTTGTGTGTGTGTGTGTGTGTGTGTGTGTGTGTGTGTTGGTACAGGTACAAGTTGTGGCTGGAGTTTAACCAGGTCTTCCTTAATTACTGTCTTGTTGGGGAATAGACTAGGTTTTTGTTCCTCACCAAAAAATGAGCCATAGAACTGAAATCTGCTAGTCAAATGACGATCTCTACAACCCATTTCAACTCTAATAAGCTATGGGTTTAGATATAGAAATAAAAATAGAAATACATAGACATAGATATATAGCATGTACTTAACACACCACCAAACCATATGTTTGTTTTCTGTAAATATATGAAATACTGAGAAGACGGGACTTTCCAGGCACCCCCATGTATAAATATATCTGTGTTTCCCTCAGTGAACATAATTCAAAGCTGACTTCCACAGGAGCACAGCCTCGCATTTGACCTGGCCTGATTTCTTTGGGGGTAGGGAGTTGCAATATTCAAGCTTTCTTAGAACTTTAATCTTCACATGGACAGATGTCATAAAAAATAATAAAGCTTGAGACGCCAACCGCACTCCAGCATGACAACTTCTCTCTTTACAAGCTATAAATTTACTGGCAGGCAAGACAGACAGTAACAAACGTCCACATGAGAAAGAGTTTTGCAAAGAGCGGGGGCTGGATCCGTAGCATTTGCCTCCCAGGGGGAAACGGAATGAAGTGAAGTCCCTCTGCTCATGCCCTGGATATGACAGCGGAATCTGACAGTTGCTCGCACGATGCTATTTCAATTTGTGTGATAGTCTAATAATACCTTTGAACAAAAAGAGACAGCCGAAGGCAACAAATAAATATACTGTGACAGATTTGGAGAGGGAGAGGTAATGGAAGCTAACTTTCCACTGCTTGATGGCATTCTCGGTTGTTAACCCTGTGTCCCCGAAGCCACAGGCCGTTTGCACGCTCTCTTTTTCGCTCGTTGCAGTAGTGAGGTCTTCCCCCTCCCCCAGCCCAGCATGTGCTGTCTGCCATTGCGGAGACGGTGGTGTGCTCGGCGAGATATTGAACGCTCGCAGTCGTGACCTTGCCCCTCTTGGGGTGAAAGTCCTTGCGCATATGTCTAAGAAGTGAAGTCCTCCTGCGGCGTGGGTCAAAGCTCGAAACTGCATGGGGAAGCCGCGCTAAGTGCGTAAGGCTGGAGGAAATGGATTGTAAAACATTGAAAAAGGGCAGTGAGGTTTTGTGACCGGCATCGATGTCAGCTCCGACCGTCGCAGTCAGAGAAGGATCACAGATTCCAAGACAAAATTAAGTTAAAATGGGAGAAGTAGCATTTTCAAGAGGGTGGCTGACAAGAGTGGTCCATCAAAAGATCTTCTAGAGGACAACACTGACGGCTTTCATTGTCAACACGGCCAGGTTTGAAGCTACAAGTACCGGAGGAAAATAATAACTGATTGGAAGGGGTAGGCTGTTGTTTCAAAACTGAGTGCATGCAAATCCATATAGTCCGAAACTAGAACACAGGTTACCAGGGGCTGGGATGGCATAGGGAATGGGGAGTTAATGTTTCACTGGTACGGAGTTTCTGTTTGGAATGACGGAAAAGTTTGGGTACTGGATGGTGGTGATGGTAGCACAACATTCTGAATGTAATTAATACCACTGAATTCTATATTGGAATGTGGTTTTTAAAGGGGAAAATTTTAAGTTGTATATATGCTACTAGAACTTTAAAAATTTTAAAACCACAGGACTGTACAACACAAACAGTGAATCCTAGTGTAAACCAGGGACGATAGTCAACAGTATTATTATAATAATATTGTTTCATCAATTGTAACAAAGCTACCACACTAATGCAAGGTATTAATAATAGGGAAAACCGTGAGGGAGAGGAGGGGGGATATAAATGATTTTTCTGTAAACCTACAACTTCTGCAATAAAAAAAAAAGTTAATACATGCATGGAAATTTCTAGAAGGATACTTAGGCAACAGTTTGGAGTATTTCTCAGAAGGAAAATTTAGGAGACAGGAGGAAATTGTTTATCTTCATTATATATCCTTTAGTTCTGTCCTTTTGCCATCTGTATGCATTACTTTTTTAATTTAAAAAATGCACTCTTCCAAGACATTCAGATGTTCTAAGGCTCTGGTCCTTGAGTTTTCAATGAAAAGGATTTGGCCACAGAACAGTTTTCAGAGAATCTGTGATGCATTTGCACACATCATACAGCCCTGGTGAAGTATGATGAAGAGCTTAGAATTCATGGAACCAAAATAAATAAAATAGAAGGCTATAAATCATGCAGGGAAGGGCCTCGAAACGTGATGGGACGCACTGCCGGACAGCCCAGCAAGCTCGGCGTGTGGCAGTGAGTAACGACACTCAGAGGCGGTGCAAGGTCATGCAGTCACCTGGCTGAACCGGAGAACGGAAGCCTCTCTTGCTGGAGAGGATGATACTGTGGGCAGCGTGGCCACTGCCAGCTCTTCCTACTAACGTGAACTTTCCGCTGGTAGATCCTCATGGCTCCAAGACCTTGCGTCAGCCCCTTCCTACTCTCTTCTGAAGAGTGGAAAGAAAGCAGAGGAGATCTCTGGGAGCCCAACTGGCCTTGGATTTGGATATTGTCAAGCACTCTCTCCACTCCCTCAGGACTTCCCATGAGGGTGGAATTAAAGGCTTCCAAAAGGCATGATTTTGGACGTACTCCACCTTGGTCATTTCACCTTTAGACTCAAGCCCATGACTACCTCTGCTCTGAGGCTCCTGACCAGTAGTTTCAGGTTCTAATGACCCTCTTTGTGTTTTATTCTCCTCTCCACCAAGCTCTCAGACTCACGCTACTGACATAACTCTTGAATTTGGCCACACCCTTTCTCGAATTTCAGGTGCCACAAGTGCTTGAAGAGAAAAGGCCTAAATCACCTGTCTTCCCTCGCTGCACCTTACCTGGCCAAAAATAATTGACTGGAAGTGAATTAGAGCTTTTAAATAAATTGGATTGGGGGGGAAATATGAAAAATGACCACAGTAAATGATTGCAAAATCAACCTTGCGGTGCACAAAAATTACCAACCTCAAAATATTGTGTACTTTCATTACTGACAAAACTGTTGCCTCATCCAAATGGTCATGTTGACCAACATGCTTCCAGCCTAATTGTTCTCAGCTGTATCATCTGTTACCCTCAGTCAAATCTTCATAACAACTTTCTCAGGTCACTCTTTTGCACAGAGCACTGCCTTCCCCACCAACCCGACTTCCATCCCCATGCCTTCTCACCTCCAAGCACCACTGTGAAGTCAGACATGGACTGGTACCCGGGGAACTCCGTTCTTCTCTGGAGGAGCTGCAGGTCATTCAACAAGGGCTCAGAGACATCTGAAAGCTCTTGGCCCATCAGCACCACAGCTAGAGGACCGTTGTTTTCATCACCTCTTCACCCTGTTAGTAAGGGAAGGACCTCCACCCTAGGTTTCTAGGGATGGTTGCTCTCATGACAGGCAAGAGTGACAGCAGTTTATTAATCACATACACTCTCAGCCCATGGGACAAGGACACTGTACACCCTGCAGGGCCACACAGGGGCTGCCCTCGCAGACAGAGTGAACCAGCAGGGATTGCAGGAGGCAGGCTTTGTTGTGACAAGGGGTGGTGTCTCCTGGTTCCCAGGGGAGGAAGTGATTGGCTTGCCTGAATACTTTGCAGGCTGGCAGGGGACTGAAGCCCACTTCTCGGGGATAAGCAGATGCCATGCTTGGTCCCCAAGACAGGGACGGCTGTTTGGCTCGGGGACCTTGTCTGCGGGAGCAGGGGAAGAGCTTGCAGTTAGGCCATTGGAGGCCCTCCTGGTTCTACCACTCGACAAGGCAGCACTTAACACTGAATCTTGATTTCAGGCCTTGCACTTCAGCCACGTGGTGAAAACACGTCCTGTCCTGGCCCCCCTCCTGCCCCACCTGCAGCGTGTCCTGCTTCAAGGCAGCATCCATTCCTTCCTGTGGTCTAATGTCCCTGGGCCTCTCTTCTGGTGTCTTAATAAAAATCCTGCTTGAACCTCCGGTAAGCTCCTCTGCACCCACTGCTCACCCTACCCCTCGGATCCATGCATTATTTGATTTCTCTCTTTTGGGGACTTTAACTTAACTCTCTCCTCTCCAGCTCTACAATTCTGAAAATGGCCAGCCAGGTGCCACAACACCTGGGGTTACCCTGATGTGAGGGTACCCCATGCAACATCGTCCCCTTACAAAACCTTTCCCAGTTGAGGGGCAGGTCCCGGAATCAGTGCTTTCTAAAGTTCTACTGAGGACACCCCAGTGGGTCACCACCACACGCGGTTTGCTTCCCCTCCTGGTCTGCGTTTTCCATTTAGCTTTGAAGTCCCTCTGTATTACTTTCCCATGGCTGCCATAACAAATTACCACATCTTGGTGGCTTAAAACAACAGAATTCGAGACTTCCGGGAAGATGGCTGACTAGTAACACACAGGAATCTCTTCTCCAGAAAAATAGCTAGAGAACAGGCTGAAACAGACCCAAAATAGATCTTCTAGGGTTTAGGACAGCAGGAGAAGACTGCACACCACCGAGAGGAGAGAGGGACAAAAGAGAGAAATTGCGACGACAGAACCAGAACCGTGAGTTTTTAATCAGCAGCGGCGGCTGCTGCCGGCACCCTCCCCCACACTCTTTAGAATTCTCGGGCCACTGGGCCTGCGACTACAGACAAAGGGGGCTCCAGGGATCTACCAC
>JAQZBX010069397.1:0-15587 GCA_029593785.1 Cabassous unicinctus | reverse complement strand
CCCTCTGCTTAGTACTCAACAGAAGGATGAAATGGGTGCTTGCGGCTGGGCTTCTTCGATTCTTCGTTTCTTCTCTTCGATTCTTCGTTTCTTCTTTCCTTTGCTTCACCAACACCGTTGAACTTCATGATTGATTAATCACGGTAAACTTCGTGACCGATTGATCACGGTATTAGGGATGAGAGGGCCCTCCTCGTGATGGCGTGGTGGTTCCTTTCACTGGATGTCACTCGTGCGCCACATTGGGCGCCACTTGTCCCGGCCCGCGGGACAAATCAACGGCGGCGACGAGCTATTCAGCGAAGGAATGAGACTAGACACGGACAAAACAAAAAACTGTGTTCTTTATTCTGCTAACATGGCTTCTCTGTGGTTTCTTCCACTTAGCTGGTTACAATCAGCTCTTTTATAAGCAGGGAAAGGGGAGGGAAAAGGGAAGTGCCTTAAGGTTTAGGTGTCAGTACATGATTGGATAGTTTGAGATCCTAGGCGTGGTGACTATTCCCGCGCGCGGGAACTTGTTCCCGCGCGCGGGAATTTTGTGGCGCGAACTTAGGAAGAAGGAGAAGGAGAAGACAAAGAAAGAGAAGGTAGAGACGGCCATGATAGTTATATTCATACAACATCGCCCCCAACACCTACACAGTCAATCTTGAGGAGATGTTACAATTTGTAATGAAATAATTCATGCCTCTTTTTTTTTTTCAAAATAGATTGTACAAAAAAGTATTCAAAATTTCAGCAAACAAAAGTAGTGACTTAAGTCCTTGGTGCCTTTAGGATGGGTGAGTGCTGTGCTTAGGCTCTCCTTCCTGATCTTTTCAAGACCCACTAGGAAGCAGGTGTCCTTCATCCTCAATGTTGATGTAATATCTAACAGCATTGTATCCATTACATTTAATTGAAAAATGTATATATTTATTCATCTGTGGGAAAAAAAAGAATAAATTTGTAAGACTAAAAAAAGCATTCATTTCCATGCAGAAGCTTATTGAACAGCCCTTCCTGATCTGTGTTGACAGATCTTCTTAGTGCTGTGGTTTAGTGTTAGGCATCTCTTTGTTTCATCACATCAAAATAACATTGCTCAGCATCTCAGTCAGAAAAAATGTGGTGGAGAAAGTGTAGTTCATTGGTTGAGTGCCATTTCACATATAAGGGGTCCTGGATTCAATCCCAATATATCCTTGGGGAAAAAAACCTAAAGAAGAGCAGAAGTAGCTGAGTGGGTAAGCACATGTTTTCCATGTGTATGACCCCAGGTACAATCCCTGGTTCCTCCTAAATAAATAAATAAATAAATAAGCAAACAAACAAACTACATAGGTACCTAAAAAAGTATAAACATTTTTTAAAAAATCTGATATCTGGAGTCCATTAACCAGTCTCTTGTTTTTCTTTTATTCATGAATGTAGTGTGTTAAAGAAAGGTAATTTATTGGGTCCTCTCAAATTCCAGCACCAGTAATAGATTAGGCATTAGTCTAGGTATTACAGCCATAAATGCAGAGTTGAAAAAAACAAAATATTGTTACCTCCTTGCATCTTATATTCTAACAATACACAGATAGAAAAGCAAAGACCAACCATGACATAAAACAAAAGAGCTTTAATATGAATAAAGTATGAACTCAAACTATAAATTATAAGTCTGCCCTCTCATATTGGATCGTATCTAAACACAATCATTCTTGATGTTCAATATCCAATATAACCAAAGAAATTTAGTAATGTCAAAGATAAAGAAGATAGAATAGATACCAGAATTATCCAATAAATTTACATCTAAAAGCACCACATCCTGAAAGAGAAAAAAAAAACTAAATCAAATAAAAAATAAAAAACAAAACAAAACAAAACAAATAACAAAAAAAACAACAACAGAAGAAAAACAAAAAAACAAAAAGAAAAAAAAGAAAAAAAAAACTAAATATTTACAGGATAATTCTTTGTTTTATATCATAGAAAATACTAATTAAACAATATAAGTAGTTTAAGAAGCTAAAAGAAAGGCAATGTAAATATTATTTGAGGCATGGCATAGAAGGCAATTAATAGGGAGAAGCAGAAAATAAACACCTGAATTGGGATGGCTGAGGATGAGGCAAAAAAGAAGTTTAACCCCAACTGTTTAAATTTGTGAATTTAGACTGTTTGTTTTCAGGTTAAAAAGCCTTTAAAACATAATTTAAGCCATAGCAATGACAGTGAATTTTCAAAAGTAGGCAAAAATACAGAGTATATTTTTTATCTCATGCTCTTTGGGAGTCCATTATATGATTTCAAAGACGACTGTTTTCCATTTTATTAAAATTATTTCCATGCTTCCTATCTAAATTAATGAAGAATATTTTTCAGATTACTTACTTTAAATTAGGACATTGTTATTGAGAATACCCACATTAGCTATTTTAATAGCCAATTCAGATTTTCGGATACTTTTGATGGAAATTTGTCAATGAAATATTACCATTTTTTCAATTCTCTGAGATGTTTGATCCTTTTAGAATTATTCCTTCCAAGAATAAGTCATTGATTTGGCGTCATTTAATTCTATTTAGAAAATTGGCAAAATTGTGAACGATTTCCCCCTCCAGCTTTCAGGATTGGTCTTTTGTCTATGATTGGTATATTTTAACCAGGAATCACACACTTCCACATAATTCTGTTCAACCTGAATTCAATTTTCTCTAATTTTATATAATATCTTAGACTCAAACTTCATACTTCTCATAGTGAGGTTATGAATTGTCACTCCCTTGGCTCAGAAAGAGCTTCTGGCCCTGATAACTAAATAATAATGCATTATTATTATTATACATCCACATTAAAAAACATTTTAAGCTTATTTCAATGCACTCTACATGTATTAATTTATTTTATCACTCAGAGTAAAAACTTGGTTTAAAATACCACCAACATTTTACCAATGATGAAATTAAGACAGAGAGGGAAGGTAGCATTCCGTGGGACATTTAGATCATATTGAAAGGTTCTTGAATTTATCTTGGGGCTCTACAATCATCAGGAGCATTTGGTCACAGGCATCATTTATATTCAATCCTGGCCTCAAGGCACCCTCAGTTTAAAATCCCTTTGTGTCTAGAAACAGGACTATTTCTTTTCCATCTAAGAGTAGGTGTCTGCCACGCCCTGCAGCAGCTACCTATTGTTCAGGCTTCCTACTTATTGTTAAAGCTTTCTAAGCCATAGCTGTCCTGCTAAGGCTACATAAGCAATTTTGACTGCAGAGATAGACCCTTCCATGTTAAAATTCCGGTTTCACTGGAGGAAACACTTTTACCAAGGTACATAATAAATACTCCCTTGAATCTAGGGCTATGAAAACAGGTTGTTTGGGGCATTTCTCAAAAATTCCAGTCAATATTATTAGATCTTGGAGGTCAGTTCCATTTCCCATGCTTAATAAATATTATTTTAAACATTTGCCATGATTTTTGAAGAAGGCTAGTTAGATAGGGAATCAATAGACAGATCTGGAACCTGGCAAGAAGTCCACATGGATATTGATACCCTCAAGATGGTGGCTGGAAGACCCTCATGAGATTTCTGCCATCTGAAATGAGATTCCCTCCAGAAACCAAGAGAAGTACTAGATATTCTCCAAGGACATTATTGTTGAGCCCTCCCAGTGGATAGGTGGGTGGGGTAATCAATCAAAACAGCAAACACTGGAAATCCTCCCATATCAATAGCAAAGAGGTGGAATAATTAATGGTTTAGAAAGCAAACACAAAAGTCAAATCTCTCCCACTCCCTCTTGGCTTCTGTCCCCTGCTCTCACTGTGTTCCCCCTGCATGGATCAACACACAAGTAAAACCTGGGTATTTATAATCTATAATGGGAAATTGTTGTCTATAAATCAGCCCTGTTTATTACTCTTCAACCTCTTACTCTCTACCAGGGACCCATGATCTGTCATTTTTTCCCATTTCTCCTCCCTCTTTTCCTTAATAAATTACTGGCCTAACTAGCCCAATGGGCTCTTGAAATTCATTTCTCCAGCATATTCAAGAACCTAGACAAAATCTGGTAACACTTTGAATCTCCAAAGTCCTGATTGTCTATGTACATTTAGTAGTTTATTTGAAATCTATTTCAGAAATAAAATAAGTACTTTTGGAGGTAGTTATTTTTGGCCATTAAATTTGAAAGTATTCCTCCATTGCCATCTTTCCCATAACAGATGAGGCATTATCTTTTATCCAGCTATCTTCTTTATCTCTGACTTTGTGTTTGAATCCCACTCCTTCCTTCAGTATCATTAATTTTATATCATTATTTATGTCATGTCCTTTATTTTAAACTACTCACTCTCAATTTGATCTAATCTCGTAGACTTCAAACACATTCTAAAATCTGCCATTCTGAAATTTGAAAAAAAAAACTCACTTTTGAACTTTTATTTCCAGTTCATTGTCTCTCATCTTTCATTGCAAGCTGAAAGCAGAGTCCATTCATTAGCATTTCCCTTCATCCCACCCCATTCTCACCCTTTGCAGCCTGGGCTTTTCTTCCTATTCATGGACATCAGTCTTGATGACAATATTTAATCAGCATAAGATTTTGTTAGCCTTCATCATATTTTCATCAGCAGCAGAACTGGATTAATTGCTTAAGACTCAAAATTGGTGCATGGAGTTCTTCTCTTAAGGGTTTATCTAGTCCATCCCTTTTGCCACTTGGATCTCTATTTTTATCTTCAGGGAGCACTCTCCCTGGATTCCATGTGGCCTCTCTTCCTGTAGGAAACTTGCAAGAGGAAGCTTATTGACACCATAATACTACTGTTGTGCAGGTGGTCTTTGGGCCACAACTGATATTCATTATCTCCCATCTTGATCATTCTACATTTCCCTCATGTTCACGTGCCCCTCTGCTAGTCCAATGAGCTTACCAGGTGCCAGATCATCAATTCTCTTGGGTCTGATATTCTGGTCACAAAGCCACTCTCAGGCAGGCTTTGCTGCTCTGTCCATTTATTAACAGTTGGGCAGGGGTGCCTAAGTAAATCATGTGGGTGCCAAACATTTTCTTGCTTGTCACTTTTATAAAACAGCATACCTCCTTGCTCCTGACAGGCCAGATCAAGCAATTCTGCCAACAGCACGACCCCTATTCTTGCCTGTCAGACCCTGAGCATGAAGAACAAGAATTGTCCAGCTGGCGAACAGAGCAAAGAATTCAATGGCACTATTCTTGGGTCTTTGTTTTTTAAATAAATATTAGAATCAGTTTGTCAACATTCTCAGGAAATATGGTGTGAAGCTTGAGTGGAATTTAATTTTATTAATTAGATAAGTGACAATTACAATAAATTGAATCATACTATTTGTGTTTCTATAACTATATAAATTTCTAAATGTATTACTCCTTTTCCAGATTTGAGGAAAACAATAAATGATACTTCTACTCCATTCTTGGGAGGATGGTGAAAATTGGGAAAGGTAAAGGGCAAAAAGTAGATGGAGATTAAACTTTCTGTTCTTTGTTGCTATAGGGCATGTGGAGGACAAGGTTTGCGCATACCTAATTTCACAGTAGAACCACAAGGGAAAAATCTGGATACAGTAGATTGTGAGATAAATTTGGCTATGTGTAGTAGAGTCACAGCAGTAGCTTTAAGATTGTTTTAGAAAAATTTTTATTATAAATGTATGATTAAAAAATGAAGCTAATGACAACATAATGTAAGAAAGAAAAGTATATAAACAAGAAATTTGTAAACAGCCAACTTAGCAGTAATTAATATTTGCATGATGATGCAAAAATGAATTAATTTAACTAAACTTATGATATAATCATTTTGAAAGTATTGTGATTAACAAATACACTGCTGAGTGACACAAAGAAGTCAATCTACTGAGTATTAATTGGAAAGACAAAATTTAAAGTGAAGGTATATATTGTAAACTGGAGATATAGCCAAGAATTAAATTAATTCAAAAGATGTTATATCTGGGAAATGTGGTTGAAAATGTAGAGTAACAGGACAGTCTCCTATCTGTCATTCTAAATATGGCTATGTTAGTATTTTAATGAAGAAAAATTTGTTTTGAACATTTGGAAACTGGGGAATTTAGTACCAAGATCTGGATACCTGAATTATTATAGCACAGATGAAGTAGTTCCCAAGATATCCTTCTTGACAATGTCTTTGTTTTGATATGAACTGAAGGAGGCCAAGGCAGAAACCTTCATTGTTATGCACATGTCTGAAGCATAGTGAAATGGGACATTGGAATGAATTCTGAACCAGTGTTGCTGACTCTTCAATGTATTCCATGGGATGTGAATCCTCTGAGATCTTGTTAAAATGCAGATCCTGATTCTGTAGGTCTGCTGGCAGGGGATTTTGATTCAGATTTTCTACCAATTTTCCCAACATGCCCAAGCTGCAGACCCACTTATTATATTTATATGAGTTTGAGGTCCTTTTTGGGATCTCAGCTTCTTAGGGGAGTGGTTCTCAAAATTCTGATGATTATTGAAATCACCTGAGGAGTTTTAAAATTCTGACTACCCAGGCCAAACACAGGAACAATTAAGGTTGTATCTATCAATGGGACCCAGGCAACCAGACATTAGAATTTTTTAAGCTCCCAGGTGAATTCAGTGTGCAGAAGCATTTGAGATCCACTTTCATAGAGTGTTTGATGCAACATGGAAAACTTCTATATTAATATGTATAAAAAGTATACAGCACAGAAATTGTATGGATTTTTTTTTTCATTTTGTATACTCTGATTAAAGAATTTATCATCTTCATGTTCACTGTAATGATATATTCACTATGTATTTTACAGGGTTAAAAAACACCTATCATTTTAAATATTACCCTAAAAGTAATTTCAGGGGAAAAGAATTCTTGTGAAACTAAACTCAAACTTTTAAAAATGTATATGGACAAGTAACTCTGAAACAAACCTGGATTAATATTTCTTGCTTACTTAACTACATGACACATTTCTTGTCCTAGTCACCTTCCTCAAAAAAACCTCATGTGGAACCTGGCCTTAGATAAGGATTCTTTCCTGATGGAGTTAAGGAAAAGGGAGAGGCCAAACATTTCATTGGCAACCAATTCCATCCCTGGCCATTAGGGAGTAACTGCTTTGCTTCAAGTACAGTACATTCTTTGCAGGGAAGGCCAGATGTTGTTCTGAATGGAGTGTTACTCTACAACTATGTAGAAGTTCAGAAAATCATTTATACCTTTACAATTGCCTGCCTCTTCCCACTGACAGTGGCAGTGACTCTTCACCAACCCTATTTAGGGCAATGTTGGGTAAAATGCAATGCTGGGCTGGATGATGTCATCTTCTCCAATGAAAGGTAATGGATGAACTGAGAAGCTGAGAAATAACCACTACATGATGACATTCAAAATAAATGTCTTTAGAGGAGAAAAGATCAGATAGGCTGGTGAAAATGTTGGCAAAGCTGTAAGGAAACAGGGTATATGAGCAATTCCTACATACCAATATCCACTAATAATAGGGAATTAGATGTGAAACAGTTAAGTTTTACTCAAATAAGATTTCAGTTCCTACTGAAAGGCAATAATGTCATATAATAATTTATAATAGGTACTTTGATTTTAGCTCTTTCCCATTGTCTTCTCAATGCACTGCAATACATTTTAAACTATCTTCACCTTAATCCACTAACCTTGAAAGTCTGGTTTTCCCCAACTCAATAAATCCACTGAATGCTTCTTCAACATAGAAGATTCCTCAACAAACACCTTGATTCCTTTCTTCTAGAATTTATCTCTGTTATGGTCCCCTTGATCACCATATTCACTTGGATTTTTCTACCTCTACTTTCTAGGTATTTGCAAGCCCTTTTGGAAACATTAATTTTTGGAGCTCTGCAGGGCATAGTCTCAACCCTTCCTTATCTTCTTCCTCTCTACTGAGGCAGTATCTTCCCTTCCTTTGACCTCAAATATCCTCTATATGTTTATAACACTTAAATTTCCCATGCTAAAGCTTATGCCAGATACCAAAGCCTAAACATAAAATTAAACACTGGGATATCTCAGAATTTCCTCATCAGTCATGCAATGAAGTTTAGAAAGCTTGATTGTCCTTAATAATTCAAACTTCAATAAGTGACCTTATCTGTCACTCAATGCCTTGTGTAAAAAAACCTTAGAGCGATTCTTGGTATAAAATATCTGCATTTTTTTAGAGTTTTCCATCTCCAAAAATGAAATCATTCTACATTATGTATTCAAAAACCTACTTGCCTTTTTTCTGTTAAATGATCTCTTCTAATGTAGCTCTTAAGATCCACAGTTCCAGACTGTTTTACTTGCTAGTATAACTTGAAGCCCTTGGACAGGCTTAGCTCAGTGTCAACCTGCAACAAAGCATTTCTGATAAAAAGATATCATGAATCACCTCAAGAATATTGTTGTGTGGCTAGGCTGAAATCTTATAAGACTATATAAGAAAACCATGAAAATGGAGCCATTGATTGCCTAAAATGCTGCATGCTAATAAAATGATAGAGAATACAATTTTTAAAATGTCACAACAGTGAATTTAAAAATAAAAATAAAAATATTATTTTGGAATTAAATGCCTGTACCCAAAATTAAAATACATAGATTGATTTTGCTTTTCAAATAATATTTATTCCATAAGTCCAGATATGCCTAAAGATTTTAATGTTTTTAATTTAAAAAAATAGTCAGAAGTGGCTGTGGCTCAAGCAATTGAGCTCCCATTTACCATATGTAGGAACCAGGATTGATCCCTGGGACCTCCTGTTAAAAAAAGAGAGAAAAAGATGTCCCAGACCAATGCAGAGAGGTACAGGCCCCTGCAAAGCATGAAGGGTAGGCCCCCATGCAACAAAGTGAAGCACCAAAAAGATGATAAAGCAACCAGATAGGGAAAAAAAGTAGTCAATGCTGGTATTAAAATTACTATTTTAGATGATTGGGAAGTTTTGGTAATGGATGTTGGTTAGGGTAGTACAACATTTTGCATATGATTAATCCCACTGAATTGTATGCTGCAGAGTGGTTGAGCTGGGAAAATTTATGTCATATATCTGTTTCCACAATTAATAAAAAAAAGTGAGAAACAAAAGAGACAATGACTATTAAATGCAGTACAAGATCCTGGACCGGATTTAATAAAAAATTAGTGCACATCTTATTTATAGGAAAATCAATAATGAAACTAGATTATTCTTTCTTGGAATCCCTAATATTTTGAAGTTTATATGGTTTTACATTTCTTAGAATGGAAGCAAAATCTGAAATGAAGAGACATGGGATGATCTTTCATTTGCTCCGTAGTAAAATATGCATACTTCAAACAATGAAAATGTTTTTCTTTGAATATATATTTTTCAGTAAAAGTATTTCATATGCATATGTATTTATATATCATTTTACAAATATTGGTATGTATTGTGAAAATTTTGATTTTTACCCACATTAAAAAAAAAAGATAGAAACAACCCAGGTGTCCATCAATATTGTATAATTGTGCTATTATGAACTAAATATATTGTGTAAACTCATGGAGTTAATAAGTAGAATATAGGTCACCACAATATAGAATGAAGGTAGAGAGTAGAAAGCTGAGGGTTAATCAGTGCAGAATTGGTAAAAAGTTTGTAAATCTTTGAAAATGAACAGAAATGGTAAAAGCACATCATAGTGCTTTTAACTACCAGAACTATTGCATGGGTAGGACAGTGGTTAAAAGGGAAAGCCTAAGGACCTGTATATTATGAGCTTGAAAGCGAAAAAAATGGAACATGGGAGTGCATAACGTAGTTAAACTTCATGTGAAATATGAATATGGGAAATATTGCATATATAAACCTTTTTTTAAACAAAGTATAAATACAAATAAGCTAGAAAGATGGCAGGGGATGTATAGAGAGATTGAGAGGTGATTTTTTTGTTTTATATTATTATTGGCATAATGAAAATGCTCCAATAATGATTGAAGTGATGAATGCACAACTATGTGATTATAACAGATACCATTGATTGCTTTGAATGGATTTATGCTTTATTAATATGTATCAATAAATTTCTTATGTTAAAAATATAAATAAAAATTTTTTTAAAAAGTATTTCATTTTATAGAGACTGCACTGATGCCCACATCCTGAGAGAATGTTGGTAGATTATAATTCCTCCTAGAAATTAAGAGTAGCAGGTTCCTTCTTCTTATAGATATTCTAGAATACTTGTTCACCACAAAATCCACAAAACTGTGAAACATCTGCACAAAGATATGAAGGTTGATATTGAGGCTTTTAGAAGGAATTAAAAGACACAATCTGTTTTTCCTTAATTGCATCTATATGATTTATCTAATTTGAGGGTAAATATTGTGTTAAAAAAGGCATGCCCTGATTGGTTGTATCTTTTTAATTTTTAACAAATCAATTTTATTGATACATATTAATAAAGCATGGCAAATCTATAGTCACTTTTTGAATGCAAAGTGTAGAGTCAGTGGTATATGGTATAATCACATAGTTGTGCACCCATCACTTCAATCATTATTAGAGCATTTTAATTATTTCAATAATAATAATAATAATAATTAAAACAGGCAGACAAGAAAATTCTACACCCCTCAATCTCTCTATGTTTCCCCTGCTGTATATAGCTGCTTTTTCTGGATATGCTTGCAGAATTATTTATTTATTAATCAGTT
This sequence comes from Cabassous unicinctus, assembly GCA_029593785.1. Taxonomy (NCBI): domain Eukaryota; kingdom Metazoa; phylum Chordata; class Mammalia; order Cingulata; family Chlamyphoridae; genus Cabassous; species Cabassous unicinctus. The sequence goes on along the minus strand of JAQZBX010069397.1, from coordinate 4,865 downwards.
TTATTGGGATATATTCACATACCATGTGATTTATCTAAAGTGTATAATCAATGGCTTTTGCTATAATCACAATGTTGTGTATTTATCATCACAAAAAAATTAGAATTATTTCATTTTTCCAAAAAGAAATACTCAACCCCCCTTAGATGCCTTCCCTAGCCCTACATAACCACTAACCAAATTTTTTCTTTATAAGTTGGTTTATATTTATGTTTTATATAAGTGGAATCATACAATATGGTGTACAATATATTTAGTTCATAGTAACACAGTCATACATTATTTGTCCTTTTGTGCTTGGCTTGCTTAACTCAACATAAATTCCTCCGGTTCATCCATGTGGTCATATGCTTCATGAGTTCTTTTCTTCTTACAGCTACATAATATTCCATCATGTGAATGCACCACAGTTTGTTTATCTATTCATTGGTTGATGTACATCTGGGTTGTTTCCAACTTTTGGCAGTCATGAATAACATGACTACGAATGTTGGTGTACAGATGTCTCTTTGTTTCACTACTCTCAGTTCTTCTGGCTGTATACACACTATTTATATTGCAAGGTTACATGGCAAATCTATATTCAACTTCTATAGTAACTTCGAAACTGTCCTCCACAGTGGCTGTACCATTCTGCATTCCCACCAACAGTGAATAAGTCTTCCTGTCTCTCTCCATTACTTAGCTACAGTGGTTAAAACAGCATGGCACCAGTGTAAAGAAAGATTTATTGACCAATAGAATTGAATTGAGAATGCAGAAATAGACCCTCACATCTACAGTCAAGCAATATTAGTCAAGGCTGTCAAACCCACCAGCTGGATCACAAAAGTTATTCAACAAGTGGATTTTGGAGAACTCTATATCCATATATAAAAGAAAGACAGAGGACACCCATCTCATACTTATACAAAAATTAACTCAAAATGGATCAAGAACCTATGTATATAAGGTAGACCAATGAAACTTCTGGAAGAAAATGTAGGGAAACATTTTCAAGATGTTGTGGAAGGTAGTGGTTTTTTAAACCTTACACCCAAATTGGGAGCAATTAATGAAAAATTAGATGTTTTTCTCAAAATTAAACACTTTGGGCTTCAAATGAATTTGTTAGGAAGGTGAAAAGGCAGCCTACTCAATGGGAGAAAATGTTTGCAAACCATATGTATTAGGCAGCCAAAGGTGTACTGATGCAAAATACCAGAAATTCATTGGATTTTATAAAGGGTATTTATTTGGGGTAGAAGCTTACAGTCACAAGGCTATAAAGCATAAGTTACTTCCCTCACCCAAGTCTGTTGCCATGTGTTGGAGCAATATGGCTGCCAACATCTGCAAGGGTTCAGTCTCTCTCTTTCTCTTAAGGCCCCATGGTTCCAGATTCTTCCAACATCAGCTGTAGGCTGGCATAAGTCTCATGTCTCCCCTAAGGCTGAATCCTCTTTGGGCTCAGCTGCTCTGTTCTCTCCAAAAGGTCTGCTGTAGATTATCACATGAATGGCTCATCTCTCTTCCCAGGGTTGCTGCCATGTCTAGTGGAGGCTTCTCTCTTTCTTCATGCATTTGTTTCTCTTTGTATTTACTTCCTGGGACTCCAGCATCAAACTTTAAATTTCTCCTCTGCCATGACATTTTCTCTGTCTCCACCCACAAGGCACAAAAGGAAAATATTGTATGATCTCACTAATATGAATTCATATGAGAAGTAAACCATGTATCTAAACTATTGATTATAAGTTGCTAGGGGTAGAATATGGGTTAAGAAGGCAAAATCATACTGAATGTATGTAGAATAATTAATAAGGTTGATTATAAAAGTGTGGAAATGTATAGAGATTATTGTTAAACATCATAATGAGTATAATTAAAACTGCTGATTATAAATCAGCTGATTATAAATGTGATTATGGCTGAAAGTTGTAGTGTATGGAGGTTAATGCCATTTGAAAGAAAGCTAGAAGGTAATCTAGGGACTGCATAACATAATTATTCCAGTATGATGAGAATTGTGGTTAATAGTACAAATACAAGAATGTTCCTCTATTACAAGGTGTTAAGAATATGGTGATGCATGGGAAAATACAACTAATGTAGCTTTTAGCCTATAGTTAACAGTAATATTGTAATTTTTTCAGCAGTGTCAAAGAAGGTACTCTATCAATGTGAAGGTCAACAATGGGAGTATATGGGTTATGGGATTTTCCCTTTGAGTAATGAAAATCCACTAAAATGAAATGAGACTAAGAAAGCACTATTCTGTGATGGAACTGCAACCCATTAAGTGTGTATTTTGGATGGATTGTATAAGGCAGGAGGCCATACAACACAGACACTCATGTTGGATGATGGACTGTGGTTAGTAGTACAAATATGAGAACATTCTATCATGAACTATAACAAATACACAATGCAAAAACATGGTGTTAATGATAGGATGGTTGTGGAAAATACACCAAATATAAGCTATGGATTATAGATAACAATAATATTATGATGATGTTCTTTCATCATTGTAAAAAATGTGTCACAGCAATGTAAGGTGTTGGTGGTTGGGTAATGTATGGGAATCCTGTATGATATGCATGCTTGTTTTGCAATCTCACAATATACCTAATAAAAATACATTCTATGAATACCCTGTGATGATAATCAAAGGTCAAAGATCAAGCACATGAAGAATGAGAGCCCATGTGACTACCTTTGGATTAGATCATAATTCTCCACCCAAGGACGTGACAATTGTGGTTAAAATGGAAAACTGAGGATCATAATTAAGAATTGGCATCCTCCCTCTGAAGCCAGTGCTGAAATTACAGGTTACATCATTTTTTACAGTATAGTACAGGAAATGTTGAAATATATGACTAAGTTATTGAGCCTTTTGTAGATAATAGGCATTTTCCAAAACAAACAAACAAATGAAAAAAAGAAACCAACTCTCAATGGGGAACAGATGTATGTCAGTGGTTGAGTGCCTGCTTCCCATGTATGAGGTCCTCGGTTCAATCCCTGGTATTTCCTACAAAGTACTATATATGTATATATATATCTTTATATATATTTAGAACAATAGATGTGGGCATCCTGGGGGAAAGGTCTTACCTGCTTTATGTCCTGCAATGGAACACCCTGCAGAGGAAGAAGTTCTCTTATCTGGGAAGTAGAGGAGACATTCAAACTCCTTTAACCATGGAACCACTAAGGCCACTAGCAAGCAAAAGCTAGGACCAGAGATAGGCCCAGAAAAGACTGGGTGAATCCTGCACTTTGCATTCATCTCGGGCTGCCCTGCCTTGACAGAGAAGGCCAGCCAACACAACGTTAATATTCAAAGATAGTCAAAGTTGTTTTTTTCCTTAGATATGTTTGTTTTTGTTAGTTCCTGACCCTCAAGAAAATCTGTCATATCACTAGCTGGGTAAAAAAAAACAAGAAACTGACATATCAGAGAATAAACACCAGAGTTAACAATTTGAAATTTTAAAATGTAGAGTGGGCAACAAAGATTACAAACACACAAACAGGAAATGATTGCCCACCTGAAGGAAGAAGCTAAAAATTAAAAAACATCAATGCAGAAGACCAGACTGTAGACAAACTGCACAAAACTCTTTTTAAAAAATATTATCTTCAATATGCTGAAGGAAATGAAGGAAAATACAAGAATCACAAGATGTCAGGAAAACAATGTGTAAATAATATGAGAATCTCAATAAAGATATAGAAAATTAAAAAAAAAAAATAGAGCTATTGGAGTTGAAGCCCACAATAACTGAAATGAAAAATTCTGAGGAGGCTTGCAAAAGCATATTGGAGCTGCAAGAAGAAAGGATCAGTGACCTCTTAACGAGACATTTTAAATGAGTCATGCTGAGCAGCAGAAAGTAAAAAGAAGTATAAAAACCAAAAAGAGCCTGAGACTTCTAGGACACCATCAAGCATAAATATATAGTCATAATGAATGTCCCAGAAGGAGCAGAAAGAGAGAAAGGGGCAGAAGGAATAGTCAAAGAGTCATTACAGAAACTTCTCATATTTAGCAAAATACATGAAAATGTACATCCAAGAAACCCATAGAACATCAAACAGGATAAATGTAAAGAAAAATATGCACCCCAGATACTGATCAAACTTTTGAATGCAAAGGACAAGGAGACAGTTCTGAAAGCTGCAAGAGAAAAGCAGTGTGTTATGAAAAAGGGAGTCTCAATTGTATTAAGTGCAGATTGCTCCTCAGAAACCATGATGGCAAGGAGGCAGCAGGTTAAAATATTTAAAGTGCTAATAGAAAACAATTGCTAACCAAGAATTTTATGTCCAGCAACTTTCTTTAAAAAATAAGGGAGAGATCAAGACATTCCCAGATAAACAAAAGCTGAGGGAGTTCATCATCACTAGAGCTTCCCTACAGATAATGCTAAAAAGAATTCTTCAGACTGAATGGATAAGACAGTAGACAGTAGATAAAAGTAGAATAAAGAACTAAGGCCCTCCAGTAACATTAACCATTTGGGTATTTATAATTCCAGTATTACTGTGTTGTTGTTGTTGTTTTTTATGTGACACTACTTTCATCCTATAGGTGCTAAAATGCAAATGCATAAAAATAATAAATCTATTGTTTCACACTCACAATATACAAAGATATAATTTTTAACCTTTATAAAAAGGAGAGTTATAGGAACAGTATATGTGTATGCTATTGAATTCAAATTGGTATTACATCAAATATGATTGTTTTATGTTTAGGATGTTAAATTTTAACCCCTTGGTAACCACAAGGAAAAATGAATGAAAAATATTTCCAGAGAGAAATGAGAAGGGACTCAGTATGGTACAACACAAAACATCCAATAAATATGAAA
>JAQZBX010069396.1:0-15589 GCA_029593785.1 Cabassous unicinctus | reverse complement strand
TTTACTGCATCAATTGAGAGGATCATGTGCTTTTTCTTCTTCAATTTATCAATGTGGTTTATTACACCAATTGATTTCTTGTTTTGAACTACCCTTGCATACCTGGGATAAAACCCACTTGATCGTGGTATGTGATTCTTTTAATGTGCTTTTGGATTCTGTTTACAATTATTTTGTTGAGGATTTTTGTATCTATATTCATTAGAGATATTGGTCTGTAATTTTTTTGGTAATCTCTTCATTTGTTTTTGGTATTAGGGTTATGTTGGCATCATAGAATGAGTTTGGTAACATTCTTTCCTGTTCAATTTTTTGGAAGAGCTTGAGCAAGATTTGTACTAGATTGTCTTTGAACGATTGGTAAAATATACCTGTGAAGCCATCTGGTCCCAGGCTTTTCATCTTTGAGTGGTTTTTGATGACTGTTTCAATATCTTCCCTTGTGATTAGTTTGTTGAGGTCTTCTATTTCTTCTAGGGTCAGTGAAGGTGGTTAATGTGTTTATAGGAATTTGTCCATCTCATCTACATTTTCTAGCTTTTTGGCATCAGTTGCTCATTGCATCCTTTTATGATCTCTCTTATTTCTGCCAGGTCAGTGGTAATGTACCCCCTTTTATTTCTGATTTTATTTATTTGCATCCCCTCTCTTTTTTTCTTTGATGGTCTAACTTAAGATTTGTAGATTTTGTTGATCATCTCAAAGAGCCAACTTTTGTTTTTGTTGATTCTCTCTATTGTTTTTTTCTTGTTTTCATTTATTTCTGCTCTGATCTTTACCATTTCTTTTCTTCGGCTTGGTTTTGGATTAGTTTACTGTTCTTTTTCTAGTTCCTCCAGGTGTGCAGTTAGGTCTTCAATTTTAGCTCTTTCTTCTTTTTTAATATAAACATTGGGGCCTATAAATTTTCCTCTCAGCACTACCTTTGTGGTGTACCATTGGTTTTGATATGTTATGTTCTCATTTTCATTTTTCTCAAAATATTTTCTGAGTTCTCTGGTAATTTCTTCTTTGACCCACTGATTATTTAAGAGTATATTGTTTAATCTCCATATATTTATGAGCTTTCCCTTTTTCTGTCCATTATTGATTCCCAGCTTCATTCAGTTATGGTCAGAGAAAGTGTTTTGTATAATTTCAATCTTTTTAAATTTATTGAGACTTGTCTTGTAACCCAACATATGGTCTATCTTGGAGAAGGATCCGTTAGCACTTGGAAAGAATGTATAACTGGCTCTTTTGGGGTGCAATGCTCTATAGATGTCTGTTACGTCTAAATCATTTATCATATTATTCAAGTTCTTTGCTTCTTCATTTATCCTTGTCCAGATGTTCTATGCAGTACTGAGAGTGGTGTATTGATGTGCCCAATGATTATTGTGGAGATATCTATTTATCCCTTCAGTTTTGCCAGTGTACGTCTCATGTATCTTGGAGCACTGTGGTTAGGTGCATAAATATTTAGTATAGTTGTTTCTTCTTGCCGAATTGCTCCTTTTATTAATATATAATGACCTTCTTCATCTCTTGTAACAGTTTTGCTTTTGAAATCTATTTTGTCTGATATTAGTATTGCTACTCCAGCTCTTTTTTGGTTACTATTTGCATAGAATATATTTTTCCAAACTTTTTACTTTTAACCTGCTTGTGTCCTTACAGGTGAGGTGAGTCTCTTGAATACAACATATAGGTAGCTCATAGTTTTTTAAATCCATTCTATCAGTCTATGTCTTTTGATTGGGAAGTTCAAGCCATTAACATTCAATGTTATTACTGTAAAGGCATTACTTAACTTCATCCATTTTACCTGTGGCTTTCTGTTGTCATCGTATTATTGCCTGACTTTTTACCCTTTAATTTACCCTTTCTCATAATCTTCATTTCTACACTCTTCTTCAAGTCTCTCACTCTTGTTTTTCACTTTCATGCTGCAACACTCCCTTTAGTATTTCTTGTAATTCTGGTCTTTTGGTAACATATTCTATCAGTTTTTGTCTGTGAAGACTTTCAACTCACCTTAATTCTGAAGGACAGCTTTGCTGGATATAGAATTCTTGACTGGCAGTTTTTCTCTTTCAGTAAATACACCATACCACTTTCTTCCTCTTCCATGGTTTCTGATGAGAGGTTGGCATTTAATCTTATTGAGGTTCCCTTATATGTGATACTTTGCTTTTCTCTTGCTGCTTTCAGAGTTTTCTCTTTATCTCTGATATTTGCCATTCTAAATAATAGTTGTCTCTGGGTAGGTCTAACTCAGATTTATTCTGTTTGGGGTGTGTTGTCCCTCTTGGATATTGGTCTGTATGTCTTTCATAAGGATTGGGAAGTTTTCAGTCATTATTTCCTCAAATATTCTTTCTGCCCCTTTTCGATTCTTTTTTCCTTCTGAGACACCCATAATGCATATGTTATTGCATTTCATGTTGTCATTCAATTCCCTGAGACCTTGTTCCAATTTTTCCATTCTCTTTTTTTGTTTTGTTTTGTCTTTTCCAGTTCAGATGTTCTGTCTTTGAAATCAGTAATTCTGTCCTTGAGCAATTCAAATATGCTATGTGCCTCTATTGTATGTTTAATCTCATCCTTCCTGTCTTTCATTCCTATAAGGTTAGTTACTTTTTTTTACAGGCTTTCAATTTGTTCTTTATGTCCACCCAATGTCTTCTTAATATCCTTTATCTCTTTAGTCATATTTTCTTTTAATTCTTTAAATTGATTTAGGAGAATTGTGTGATTATCTTTGATTAAGTGTCTTAAATCCTGTATCTCTTCAGGATACTTGCTTTGTTCCTTTGGCTGGACCATCTCTTCCTTTTTCCTAGTATGGCTTGTAAGTTTTTGCTGTTATCTAGGTGTAGCAGTTTGGTATTATTTGTGAATTCTGAAAATAGATATTGGATTATGTTTGTGAACTGGTCTTTTCCTCTGGGCATATTAGATTATATTGGATTCAGAAGTTTCACTTTTACTTTATTAAATAATGATTAAGGCTTTGATTGGGCCATGTCAGTAATATGTTGAGTCCTCACCCCCTTGGTGGGCAGGGACTCACAGAGAAAACCACATGGCAGAGAAGAGAGTGAGAGTTTTGAGTTGGAGCCTGGGATGTAAGCACACAGAGGAGCAGAGCAGCTGAGCCTGGAGAGAATCAAGCCTCGGAGAGAGAGACAGAGCCAGTTGCCTGGTAGTCTACAGCTGGCCTTGTGGAGAGACCAGGGCAGCTGAGCCCGGAGACAAATAAGCCCGGGGAAGAGCGGAACCCAGGAAGCCTAAACTCTTGGCAGATGTCAGCAGCCATCTTGCTCCAACACGTGGCAACAGACTTGGTGAGGGTAGTAACTTACGCTTTATGGCCTAATAACTGTAAGCTTCTACCCCAAATAGATATACTTTATAAAAGCCAACAAATTTCTGGTATTTTTCCTCAGTACACCTTTGGCTGACTAATACACTAGGCATCTGAACATGTTGATCGATTTAGTCTGACAACCTATTTCTCTCTTGCCTATTGTCATTTTTTTTCCCACAGTTCTTCTTTGATATTTGGTTCAACTTATCCTAAGTCTTTATTATTGCCCAGCTTAAGTTATCAAAATCGTGCCAATAAAAAAAAATCATGCCAGGGACTCACTATGGGAGCACAGATTTTCTCCCAGAAGTTATAGAACTGAGAGACCCAAAGGCAGTTTTTGTCCATGCAATTTCCAGACTGGCCAGCAAATGGGGCTCATCAGCACACCTTTTGATGGGGGTATATTTCTCTATGTTTCCCTTTGTTTTGGTCTTGTCAGAACCGAAATTTAAAGTGGACTCCACTGGCTGAATTAACTGAAGAAAAGCTCCTGACTCCCCTTCCCTTTTCCCTTGATAGCTAACAGGGAGGAAGATGTTTGTTCTCCTCTCAGTCAGCTGCAGTGAGCCAGGGGTTTTTTCACAGCTTAATATGTTGGGTGTGGAGGAAGGGAGCCCTTCTCAGCCACCGGGACTTTTGGTAATTCACCATTTGTTGTTTTGGGTTTTTCCTCTCTATGTCCCTTACCCTCCTGGGAGTTATGAAGCACTGTCCTGGTCTGCTGACCTCCAAAGCAGGTCCCTTGGGCAACTTTTGGCTCTTTCTCTGTTGTTTTCATGAAAGAGCTGAGCCTTACCTGCTTAATCCAATGCCATCTTTCCTCCTACCAAATAATAAGTTTTTAACCTCTAGTCATAATTAAATAAATACCTTTACAACAATTATCTGAAATAAATTTGGATTGGATTCTTTCCCCCAAGATAGCTATTTTGGAGATAATATATTTCATATCATTTCATAATTTAGAGTTTATTTACTTTTAATTAAATTATTCTTCAAAAGCATTTTTTCTCATTTGCAATGAATTTCACACAAAAATAAAAATTCTAGCCTAGTTTAAATCAAAACATTTCAGCTTTTATTATCCTTATTTTCTGAAAGAAGATGCTAAAATTCAGAAATGTTGAGATTTTTCCAAGGTCACATGGATAATTAGCAGTTCTAGAGGAGAGCACTTGGGTTTCCTAACTCCTGATGTACTACTTTTTGAGCTTTGTCATGCTTACTTGATAATTGAAAATCCTACCTCCCCCAGGAGAAAAATAAAGCTAATAAATGGGAAAGATATTTTAAAATTGAACAAATCTCATATAATAACAAGAAAGAAGGAATTTATATGGGAAACATTCCAGTAGCTCTATGTACATACACTGTTAAAAATTCTTAGTTCCCAATAAGCAAAGATAATTTAGATAGCGCATGCAAATCTTTTCGAGGAATTCTTTCCTGACAACCTGCTCTCCTCAGTTCAGAATTTTAAATAGCTAATCTCACCCTTTTATAAATTTTATTGTTGTACTTTTGACTTTGAATTGTAATTTGTTTACAAGCCTATGTCCCTTGTTGCTGTTAAACTCCTTTGTTACGGGGCTTTGTCTTATCATGCCTGAACCCTGGCACCTAGCATAGTACAGGTTATGGAGAAGGTGCTTACTAAATGTTTCTCAAGTCAATTGAAACTTTCTATTTCTGTGCTCAGTTCTTTAGATTTAGCACCTCAGGATAACTTGCAGCTTGTGACAAATATTATGAATAACCTTAGAGGGAAGAGATTTTAGGTAGTTCTCATGATAGTTAGATAGAATGAACTATGTAGCAGATAAGACAGTACAAAAGGCTCTTTACTCAAAGCAAGCTAGCAAGAAATCACATTTGTTTTTTCCATATCTCTGAATTTGTGGACAGAAAAGACCACAGTTTTTGAACTTGTTCAAGGACTATGTTCAACACCCAATGAAAACATTCAACTGTGTTTTGAGGTGAGTGGGTTTTTAACCTTTTCCCAACACTTGCTAGTCAGCACATCTCACCTTTTGTTTTTTTAAAACAGGTGTCAGACTCAGCATCTTAAACAATCTAAAGTAACTAGCTCGAATAATGACATTTTATTTTCACTGTTTTATTTTTGCAATATCTTTGATTCATGTTAAATGGTAGTTTTCCATTTGTGGTGTTGGATGGATTTTCCTCTAATGATAAATTATGTATAAAATTGGACCAATTTAAAGAAATGTATGGAAATGAATGAAGAACATCCAAATGAGAACAAACAAATCTATTTATTCAAAGCTTGCTATAGCAAGGGAGTAAACCACCATCATTTGTGTTTGACAGAGACTCAAAGACAGGCAGAGGAGTGGGAAAGATTTACTGTGGAAAAAGGGAAGATGTCAAATATCCTGATTGGAGGCTATTGGCATGAGGAGGCTGGAGGCAGGCTAACTACAAGTGCAGGCACTAACGATCCTACATCTTTTGTGTGGTATAATTATGGAAGATTCTTGTTTATACAGTTTTACTGCAGTCTGAAACCATGTCTGGTGCTGCCTGTTACTGCTAAGGGCTATGCTGTCTTGGTGTTGGACGAGGGCTTGTGGCAGAGGCTGTGGAAGTCTGGGCTCAGTCCTTCCTTGCTTCCACTTACTGAGCAATCCTCCTCTTCCTTCTCTTTGTCTTCAGTCACCACCAGCTTGGCCCAGGACCAATCCTTTAAACTGCTTTAACCCCCTTTAACCTACGTGGCCAAGGAAACCATTTGACTTTCTCTGGTTTGATGTCCTGGGATGTTTACTGAAGATAGTGGCCCCTTCCTGAACTCATTATTGCAGGTAGCGGGTCAGAGTTTCCTGGTCTGGTTACCACTGATAGTGGGTCAGAGTTTCCTGGTCATTGCATGCATATATATTCAGTTTCTCAAATAAAATAAATAAATGACAATCAGGAGGTGCATGTCCATGATAACAATTATGACTGTTATGTGAATGGCTAAAATTCAGGGCATATCAGATTATGAATAAGGTTAGTGCTGATGTCTAATTCTAGCAGCACATCAACCAAGGCCAAATTTCTGCAGTGGAAAGGCTGAATCAATAAGTCTAGAATGATTTCTAAGTCTGCTGTGTGGAGAACTGGAGCTTTCTAAATTTAGGAGCAGGCCTAAGATTGATGTAGAAAGCCATTGACAGCAGACTTTTCAAGAATTTCAATTTCTTCACCTCCTATTAGCTCTTTAATTTACTCCAGTCTGGCTTCCACCCATATTAATGTATCAATAAAGCTTTCACATATTTAGTAATGACCTTCCCCAGGGGAAATTTGTCAATATTCTTCTTAAACATTCACTAGCTTTCAATGTGCATTCTTTCCACCATTCCTTATGTACTCTTTTCCCTTGGCTTCTGTGACCCCCCACTTTTCTGGTTGGCCTTTAAAAATAAGTATTTTGGTGTTGAAAGGTAGCCAAAGTGTTAGAAGTCATCACTGGTTCACGTTTCACCCTGTAGCACATCTGCACCCATGTCTGAGCTTGTGTACTGTTTTTTTATTTCCTTGTTTCTTATTAAACTCTTTACTCCCTTGCCTACCCTATGGTGGCAACATCGCCAAGAACTGAGAATCCCAGAAGCCAGAGTATTCTGCTAACATATTTGGCGAGCCAAGCCAGGAGACAAGGAAGCAAGTAACACTTCCCAACCCCCAAAGAAGACTGGTGAGTCTAGGCTTTTTAATTGGAACTTGTCTGTGCTCTCTTTTGTCTTATTAGTGAGGCCCCCAGACTCCTACCCTTGGTAGTCCCAGGAGGCCCTGGGATTCCTCTTAATCCATTACCTCCAGGGCCCCCGAGGCTGTTTGCCTATAATCTACAGAATCATTCTCTGCTTTTTAATGTTTCTCTTAATGTCTGGTTTAACTGCAAAACTCGGTCCCTTGCAGTGGCCATAAAATGAGCTCTCTCTCACTGCCACTTCCTAAGACCTCTGCAAGAGTAGGCCAAAAGAAAGGTCCCTAGCCAGTCCCTTTCCTCGGAGGAAAGCCCAGCTTGGCAGCTTCGGTCTGGGAACCAGATCCAGATCTCTCCCCAAGACCTCTAAGGCTCTGGGATTACCCAGAGACATAAGAGTCCTGATTCCCAGAACATGGGAACAGTGAGCAGGTCCCCCAACCTCCAGGATGCTGGCTTGGTGAGCAATCTGTGGGGACACCACTGAGACTGGCACATGCGCTTATCCTCCCCTAGCATAATGGGTGGCTTCTCTAGCGTTCCAGCAGACTTCGCACTGGGATGTCGTCTCAGGAATTGGGACAACCTGCCTACTGAAGGTCTCAAAAGGAAGAGGCTAATCTTTTCCTGCCACACCATGTGGCCACAGTATGGCCAGGAGTGGCCTCTGTATGGGACCCTGAATTCCAGTTAAACCTGTGTAAGGGGGAAGGAGGGGACAGACAGATCTGAGGGCCAGAGACCATGTGGTCATGTCTCCTTAAAAGGTTGAGGAAATGCACTACCAAACTGGTCAATTTTAATAAGCTCAGGGAAATTACTCAGAGGCAAAACCTAAAAACCCAGGCTTATTTCAAGGAAAGCTGGTAGAGACGATAAAAATACCCTCTGGTAGTTCCTGACTCTAGAGAAGGACAGATCCTCCTAGGAACTCCATTTATAAGCCAGTCTGCTATGGATATCTGTAGGAAGTTGCAAAAACTTTCCCTGGGCCCCCAAAATTCCATTAACTCCTTTTTAGAAAGAGCTTTCTCAGTTTTCAACAACTGAGACCATGCCACTAAGATGGAGAAGGTAAGGAGCTGCAGGCACGGGGTCCAGAATAGACTCACCTTTTAACTGCCACCATTAAAGGCACCATCACCTCAGGGGCCACCTGAATCCAGGCTTTTTGTCAGCAGGAACCTGGCCTCAAGCTGCCTCACCAGTTCTAAGCTGCCTCACCACCAGGATAGGCAGGGACCTGAAGCCTTGGGTGAACCATCAACCAGGAAGAGCCTCGGGTGACCCTTGACGTGGCAGGTAAGTTCATTAATTTCTTATTTAACATGGGAGCCACTTACTTTGTCCTAACCTGCCACTCCAGACCTCTCTAGCCTCAGTTGTGCCTAATAAGGGAAATAAATGGGAAATCAAGATCTAGGACTTTACTAAGCCTCTCCCCTGCTGAATATGAAACCTCCTCACAAGCCATTAATTAAGATTAAAGTCAGATTTACATCTATGCTATATGTGTAAAATTCTCTTCTGTTCTAATCTGTGCTTACTTTAACTTTGTTGGCCTGCTCGGGTCTAGGAACTCATAAATCAGATTTGGGGTTTGCCTGTTACAAATTGGATAACGGTGAAAGTTAACCTAAAAATGAGTCTTTAAATGTAATACTATCTTGCAATTGGATTTGATGTATAAAAGAAATCACAAGTGGAATTAGTTCAACTGCTGGAAAACTAGAAAAACTTAGCAACATTGTTACTAATAAAAGAGTTTTAGTTGCTTAGTTAATAAACAAAAGTGCCCATTTTTTCCCCCTATGTAGGCATTTTATTTGCATGTGTGTTTTACATCCCTAAGAAAAGAAGCCCAGGATTTTTCCTCCTGTGTGTTTTCACCTTGCTTCCTTGTGGTCCATGATGCCAGCTGAGGTCGTCAATATAACGAAACCAAACTGACGGGATGGGAGCAGATTATTCTGCCATTTTTCTAGATTTTTGAGCTGCACATTAAATCTCAGACTAATCACTCCACACTTGTTTAACCTCCCTGTGAAGTTCACAACAATTTTCCCAGCTTTGTGATCATCAATGATTTCAAATTCACCAATGTGACTATGCTTCATCATCACAGTTAGACACCTGAGGATGACTTTGGAGCATAGCCTGATAAGAACCTGGCTTATGCCTCTCTTCATAGCATTTCAGTCCTCTTGAGAGCATCATCTAGGACGTTCATGCACACCATTGTGGTGGCACAGAAAGATGGCTGAAAGAGGATGGGACGGGTGAGCACACAGAGTTATGGCCAACTTGTTTTTAAAGTGGAAAGTTATCAGAAACTGTAACCAAGAGTTAAGATCATTACATAGATGCCTTCATATTATAAAACAGCAAAAGCTGAAATTGCTCTAACTGGGTAGATTCAGCTTAGACCTGATTGTGATAGTGATCTTAGACTAACTTACCCTTGTTTATGGTTACTTCAGGTCTAGCCTCACCCTTGTTAATGCTTGCTACAGTAATGGTAATTAAAAGCTGAATTTACTTTTGATTATGATTATTTTAAGACTAGCTTCTACCCTAGACCAACTATTATGATAATAATTCTAAATTAACTTTTCCTTTGTTTATGGTTACTTCAAGTCAAGCCTCATACTCCTGTATGCTTGCTAATTGTGATGGTGATGCTAAGCCCAGTTTGCCTTTGCTATGGTTATTTCAGGCCTGGCCTCACACTTGGGTGTACTTGCTTACCGTTGTGATGGTAACTACTCTGTTATCCCCTGTTTGTAGCCATGGCTACATTCTGCAACCCCCAGGGCTCTAGGGAAGCCAAATTATTCCACTGGTATAAATAGCCCTGATTTCTCTCATTATTATCTAGGTGTGGACTCCAATTTAACTACTCTGGGCAAGAGCCCAGAGAGACCCCACAACCTTTGAGGAAATCGCTGTGTGGTGGGAGTCCTTGGACGTCCACTCTTCCAGTCCAGCAACTGCTGGAGTCCTGTTATTTCCAAGTACTGGGAAATGAGGGACCTCCCACCTTGAGCTCAAGAATTCTGAAAGCAGCAGGTCATAAGAAGAAACCAGTTTTCCCTGAGACAATGACCTCAGTGAGTATATACTAGGATTGGTATTGCTCATTCAAGGTCTGTCAAAGTCAAAATGGGAAATAAGCAGAGCTCTGAAGTAAAGGAAAATGTTGTAGATTGTATTTTAAAGCATTTGGAACAATTTGGTTATAAGCCAATGAGTAAAGAATGGAATTCTTATGCAAAATGGCATGGTCACAGTGCAGCTGAATCAGAAATAGCTTTCAAAGAGATCTTTTGAATGTTATTTTACAGTTAAAGTTATTTTGTAAGAGAATGAAAATTATAAGTAACATTAGTAAGTTGTATGTTTCTGTGTCTAACTCTCTATTTGTATCTACCTATTTGCTAAGCATATTTTCATACTTCAGGATAGTAGTATCAAATTAACAAGTGAAAATTATTAAAAGAGCTCTATTCAAATTGTTAAAAATTAAATAAGTGCATATATATATGTAAATGCTTATATAGCCAAAGGAGAGAGGCTAAACAGGATGGAAAGGTCATAGAAATCTGAATATAGAAACTGTTGAGAGAAGAAAAAAAAATTCCTATACTTTTTGACCTATCCAGCCCCCCAGGGCCTTCTCTTTGTAGGCACTATGGGGAAAGGGCTAGGTGTGACAAGATAGGGAAATAAAACTCCGTGTACTAGGCCAGGTAATTAAGAATCATAGTTTATCCTTAATTCCCCAATTTAAACCTTTTAGTAGCCTTAAAATAAGAGTAATTAATAATCCAATTTACCAAATTTTAATAAAGATAAAATCCTTGAAAGCAATGGAAAGATCTTTTCTAAATTATAATTAAAACAAATTAAACAATTATAATATATTCCAGAACCTAGCAATCTGTATGCATTTTTTAAAATAACAAATCAATTTTATTGATGCATATTAATAAAACATACAATTCATCCAAATTGTACAATCAGTAGTATTTGGTATAATCACAGAGTTGTGTGTTCATCACCTCAATCATTATTAGTGCATTTTCTTTATTTCTATAATAATAATAATAATAATAAACTAAAAACAGACAAACAAACAGGAAAATTCCTCACCTCTCAATCTCTGTTTCCCCTGCTGTACAAAGCTGCTATTTCTGGCTATTCTTGCACAATTATTTATTTGTTTATTAAGCAGCTTTATTGAGATATAGTCACATACCATATGATCTAACCTAAGTGTAATAATCAATGGCTTTTAGTATAATCATAATGCTGTACATTCATCATCTCAAAAATTTTAGAACAATTACATTACTCCAAAAAGAAAGACTCCACACCCCTTAGCATTCCTTCCCCAGCCCTACATAACCACTAATCTAATTTCATCTTTATAAATTGATTTATATTTATATTTCATATAAATGGAATCATACAATATTTAGTACTTTGTGTCTAGTCTACTTCACTAAGTATAGTTCTCTTTTTTGTCTGATCTGATATTAACATTTTGCAGCATGAACCTACATTTGTTCAGCTTCAGAGAAAAACAATCTTAGATATGCAGTTTCACATAATATTCATATTCATATTCACATAATATTTTTTTATTTCACACAATATATTTAGTTCATAATAGTGCAATCATACAGTATTTGTCCTTTTGTGTCTGGCTTGCTTCACTCAACATAATGTCCTTCAGGTTCACCCATGTCATATGCTTCACGACTTCATTTCTTCTTACTGCTACATAATATTCCATTGTGTATATACACCACAATTTGTTTATCCATTCATCAGTTGATGGACACCTGGGTTGTTTCCAGCTTCCGGCAACCGTGAATAATGCTGCCATGAATATCGGCGTGCAGAAGTCTGTTTGTGTCTGTGCTCTCAGTGCTTCTGGATATATACCTCGTAATGCTATTGCCAGGTCACATGGCAAGTCTATATTCAACTTCTTTAGGAACTGCCAAACAGTCCTCCACAGTGGCTGTACCATTCACATCCCCACCAACAGTGAATAAGCATTCCTATCTCTCTATATCCTATCCAACATTTACAGTTTTCCAACTTTTTAATAGTGACTAGTCTAGCAGGTGTGAAATGTTATCTCATTATAGTTTTGATTTGTATTTCCCTAATTGCTAGTGATGTTGAGCATTTTTTCATGTGTTTCTTCACCATTTGTATTTCTTCTTTGGACAATTTTGCCTTTTCAAGTCCTTTGTCCATTTTTAAATCAGATAGTTTGTCTTTTTATTGTTGAGTTGTATGATGGCTTTATGTATCATGGATATTAAAACATTATGGGATATGTGATTGCTAAATATTTTCTCCCAGTGAGTTAGCTGCCTTTTCACCCTTTTGACAAAGTCCTTTGAGGTTCAAAAGTGTTTAATTTAGAGGAAGTCCCACTTATCTATTTTTTCTTTTGTTGTACGTAATTTGGGTGTAAGGTTTAAGAAGCTACCGCCTACCACAAGATCTTGAAGATATTTTCCTATATTTTCTTCTAGGAGTTTTACGGTTGTTGCTTTTATATTTAGGTCCTTGATCCCTTTGAGTTAATTTTTGTATAAGGTGTGATATAGCGGTCTTCTTTCTTTTGCACATGGCTATCCAGTTCTTCCAGCACCGTTTGTTGAATAGACTGTTCTGGCCCTTCTGGGAGGGCTTGACTGCCTTCTCAAAAATCACTTGACCACAGATGTGAGAGTCTATTTCTGAGTTCTCGATTCAGTTCCATTGGTCAATGTGTCTGTCTTTATGCCAGTACCATGTTGTTTTTGCCATTGTACAGGAAGTGAGAGTCTTCCAATTTTGTTCTTCTTTTTCAAAGAACTTTTTGGCTATTCTAGGCCCCTTACCCTTCCAAATAAATTTGATAATTGTTTTTCCACTTCTCCAAAAAGCTGTTGTGATTTTTTATTGGGATTTCATTGAATTTGTAAATCAGTTTGGGTAGAATTAACATCTTAACAAAATTTAGTCTTCCAGTCCATGAACATGGAATGTCCTTCCTTTTATCTAAGTTTTCTTTGGTTTCTTTTAGCAATGTTTTGTAGTTTTCTGAATACAGGTCATTTATGTCCTTGCTTAAGTTTATTCCTAAATATTTTATTGTTTTAGTTGATATTATAAATGGAATTTTTTTTTTATTTCCTCCTCAGATTTCACATCAGTAGTGTATAGAAACACTATTGATTTTTGCATATTAATCATGTATCCTGCCACTTTGCTGAACTTGTCTATTAGTTCTAGTTGTGGATTTTTCAGGATTTTCTAGATATAGGATCATGTCATCAGCAAATAGTGAAAGTTTTAATTCTTCCTTTCCTATTTGGGTCCCTTTTATTTCTTTATCTAGCCAATTGCTCCAGGTAGATTGTCTAGCACAATATTGAATAACAATGTTGGCAGTGGGCATCCTTGTCTTGTTCCTGATCTCAGCAAGAAAGCTTTCAGTCTTTCATGGTTGAGTACAATGCTAGCTGTAAGTTTTTCATATATGCCCTTTACCATATTGAGAAAGCTTTTCTTCTATTCCTATCTTTTGGAGTGGTTTTTATCAAGAAAGGATGCTATATTTTGTCAAATGCCTTTTCTGCATTAATTCAGAAGATCATGTGATTTATGTTCTTCAATTTATTATTGTGGTTTATCACACTAATTGATTTTCTTGTGTTGAACCATCCTTGCATACCTGGGATAAAACCTACATGCTCGTGGTGTATAATTCTTTTATTATGCTTTCAAATTCAGTTTACAAGTATTTTGTTGAGGATTTTTGCATCTATATTTATTAGAGATATTGGTCTGTAATTTTGTTTTTTGTAGTATCTTTATTTGTTTTTGGTATTAGAGTTGAGTTGGCTTCATAGAATGAGTTTGGTAGCATTCTTTCTTGTTCAATTTTTTGGAAGAGCTTGAGCAAGATTGGTCTAGATCGTCTTTGAATGATTGGTAAAATTCACCTGTGAAGTTATCTGGTCCTGGGCTTTCATCTTTGGGAGGTTTTTGATGACTGTTTCAGTCTCTTCCCTTGTGATTGATTTGTTTAGGTCTTCTATTTCTTCTAGGGTCAGTGTAGGTGGTTTGTGTGTTTCTAGGAATCTGTCCATCTCCTCTACATTGTCTAGCTTTTGGCATACAGTTGTACATATTATCCTTTTATGATCTTTTTTATTTCTATGGGGTCAGTGGTGATGTACCCCCTCTCATTTCTGATTTTATTTACTTGCATTTTCTCTCTTTTTTTCTTTGTCGGTCTATGTAAGGGTTTGTAGATTTTGTTGATCTTCTCAAAGAACCAATTGTTTTGTTGAGTCTATTGTTTTTTTGTTCTCAATTTCATTTATTTCTGCTCTGATCTTTACTATTTCTTTACTTTGGCTTGGTTTGGGATTAGTTCACTGTTTTCTTTCTAGTTCCTCCAGGTTTGCAGTTAAATGTTCTATTTTATCTCTTTCTTCTTTTTAATGTAAAATTGAGAGCTATAAATTTCCCTCTCAGCATTGCCTTTGCAGTATCCCATGGGTTTTGATATGTTGTATTCTCAATTTTATTTGATAAACTCAAGATATTTGCTGAGTTCTCTTGCAATTTCTTCTTTGACCCACTGATTATATGAGTGCGTTGTTTAATCACCATATATTTATGAATTTTCCCTTTTTCCATCCATTATTGATTTCCAGCTTCATTCCATTATGATCAGAGAAAGTGTTTGTGTAATTTCTATCTTTTAAAATTCATTGAGATTTTGTATTGTGACCCAACATATGGTCTATCTTAGAGAAGGACCCATGAGCACTTGAAAAGAAAGTACATCCTGCTCTTTTGGGGTGCAATGCTCTATAGAGGTCTGTTAGGTCTAGTTCATTTATTATATTATTCAAGTTCTCTGTTTCTTTATTTATCTTGTCCAGATATTCTATCCAATACTGAGAGTGATGTTTTGAAGTCTCCAACAATTATTGTAGAGACATCTCTTTCTTCCTTGAATTTTGCCAGTGTGTTCCTTATATACCTTGGAGCACTCAGGTTAGGTGCATAAATATTTATATAGTTATTTCTTCTTGCTGAATTGTCCTTTTTATTACTATATCCTGCCCTCCTTCATCCCTTTTAATAGTTTTGCATTTCAAATCTATTTTGTGTGATATTTATATTCCTACTCCAGCTCTTTTTTGTTATTAATTGCATGGATACTTTCTTCCAACTTTTCATTTTTCACTTGGTTGTGTCCTTAGGACTGAGTTGGGTCTCTTGTAGACAATATATAGATGGCTCATTTTAAAAATCCATTCTATCAGTCTGTGTCTTTGATTGGGGAATTCAATACATTAACATTCAATGTTTTTGTTTTTTTTTTAAGATTTATTTATTTTTATTTATTTATCCCCCCCTTGCTGCTTGTGCTGCTGTGTCCATTCGCTGCGTGTCTTCTCTGTGTCTGCTTATCTCCCCTTTGCTGT
>JAQZBX010069395.1:0-15591 GCA_029593785.1 Cabassous unicinctus | reverse complement strand
ATGCAAAGTCAGATATATTCAATCAAATGAATTTCAGATTATATCAAATGATTATAACAATTAAGCAATCATGGAAAAGAAGAATAATCAATGAAATGATACAGGAAAGAATGAAAGTATATACAACCGCTCACCAAATCTGGGCAAAACACATCTGATCTCTCACAAGGCCGGGAATTCCCTTTGCAGCTGATCAGAGTCCCGATCAGGAAAATGGTCCCAGGCAGAGCGTGCCCTCCTGGGTGAGACTTCAACCGGCTCCACTTTTATAAGAGACCAAATCTATTATCTCAAGGTGGTCACGCAACTCGTGATTTGTCAGCTCTCTTTAGAACAACAATGCCTCCTTTGAACTGGTTCACAGAAGATTTAAATTTCCACCATCTCTCCCTATACACCCTTTCTCCAACTCAGGGCTTCTGGATCTGCTGGCAGGCTTGTGGACCAGATTGGGCTCTGTGCTTCCCAATGCAGCCTAAGTCCTCAGAATACAACCTACTCTCCATTCTCTCCCTTCATCGTGTTATTCAATTCTTTTTTTTTTTTTAATGGGTATAGTTTTTTAAAAACCTTTCTCTAAACTTTATTTTAGATTACAGAATAGTTACATCAAAAATATACAGGTTTGCCCCTCTCACATTTTCCCCTATTAATAACATCTTACATTAGTGTGGTACATTTGTTACTATTATGAACAAATATTGAAGCATTGCCACTAACCATAGTCAATAGTTTACGTTGATTTACACTTTGCACCATACAATTTTATAGATTTTGACAAAATATATAATGGCCAGTATCCATCATTGCAATATCATGCAGAGCAATTCCAATGTCCTAAAAACTGTCCTATGTCCACCTATTCTTCCCTCCCTCTCCCATCAGAACCTCTGATAACCACTATCTTTTCACCAATGTTGCAAGTTCTTCCATTACTACAATAATAATAAGTCTACTTTGGTCCATGGTTACATTTCCCCCTTATGTTTGTTCATTCCTCAGTCTTGAGGATTTGGGGATGGTGATGCCTGCTTTGCTTCAGATTGAGAGAGGGCTTAAACCTTATGGGGCAGGTGGAAGAAACAGTTTTGCTTGCAGTTGTAGATACTCTTTGCTTTTTGTCCATCATCATCATTGTGTTAGTTGCCCTGGAAGAGTCTGATAAACTGGAGAATAAGTGTTGGCTGCAACTCTGCTGAGATTCAGGGCTCAATCAGCAGATGAACAGACCAAAGATTTAAGTCTCTGGGGCATATATTTAATGGGTATAGTGCTCATTATAGGTTCAAATAAAAAGGGTATGAGAATCGTGTGTAGGAAAATTATAAAAGAGTCTAACTTGGTAACATTGGGGAAATAGGTTACCATATATTCCAAGGTAAAGCCCACCAATGGGGTGCTGATTTCATGGGGTTATGTGTCTTGCCTATAGTGTCCAGATGTCTCTAGAGCCCTCGTGAGCACCCTTGTTTGAGACTTTGTTTACTATGGCAGTTAGTGAGATCCGTCTGAGATGTGCATAAGCATAATTTCTAGAATGACCTCCCCACTAACTTTGAAATCTCTTAGCCATAAAAAAATCTTTTGTATCTAACTTTTCCCCTTTTGGTCAAGGTCATTTTCCAAATGCATTGCTGGTTGGCGCTTGGTAATAATCCCTCAGTGCCAGGAAGACTCATCCCTGGGAGTCATGTCCCATGCCAGGTGTAAGGTAGTGAGTTTATTTGCTGAGTTTGGTTTAGAGAGAGGCTACACTTGAGTAACAAGGAGGTTTTCAGGAGGTAATTATTAAACAATAGATATTATTAGGCTAAGGTTCAATTTTACAAGAATAAGGTTCATAAGTACAAACATATTAATGGAGGGCTTGGTGTATTGGTCTGTTTTCTTTTATTAGGCCCTGTGTATGTACTCTAGAGATTCTTGCCACTCTATTAGAGAATGTAGCAGGACTCCTCAGGAAGGGAATTTAATATTTTGTTGATTATTGTGTGGGTCTCCACCCATTGAGAAAACACCCTATAACCACATGAACACATCCATATCCCATAAAGGCATGCCCCAGATGCACCCATCCCCACACTCCCCCACCACTACCAACACACTGCACTAGTGATCCTTCCCTGCCATATGTGCCAAAAGAACATTCCCACAATTGTATTCTCAACCATAGTCCTCTACCTCCCCAGAGTTTACCGGTTCCTTCCTCCAGCCCTCACCCCAGTTCTATGGATAGCCCGTCCCATCCCCCAATCCTGCTCACACTCCAGCATCGCAGACTCCACTCACATTGCTGCACCACCATCACCCACATCCACTGCCAAACCACCCCCATCCACCTTATCGTAGATTCTGCCCAGATTGGATGGATACTCACCATTCTCTACTCCCTTTCTGTCTCCTGGTAAACTTGTTTTCCAGACTCTGTCTCTGTGTATCTGCTCAATATCCTTTTTCATATCAGTGAATTCGTGCAATATTTGTCCTTTAGTGACTGGCTTACTTCACTCAACAAAAGGTCTTTGAAATTCATCCATGTTGTTGAATGTGTGTGGCGTTCATTTCTGCTGTCTCGTATTTACCTCTCTTAAACTCTTTCTTACATATTTTGTTCTTACCTAGTTATTTCCGAGTATGTGACTAGGCAAGCACACTGCATTTCACAAATACATGAATATATGTTTTTTATCAAAACTGACCTAACCATTATTTAATAAGAATTTCAACTGATCAGAAATATGTCTTTTTTCTTTTCTAGTGACCCAGCTAATCTGAAAGTTGTACTCCCTTGCAAATGATTTTAAAGAAAATACTTGTCTCTAAGCTTTCCTTTGATGTACCTTAAGCTCCACATATTAATTAGGTCTTTTCCAGTGATATATAGACATGTTCAAATCTCTCCTATCTTAATTAAAAAAAAAAAAAAAGTCAAAGCCAAACATAGAATAACTATTCCAATCATGCCTCTAATGCCAGCCCTATTTTCCCCTCCCATTTTCAGTTTAGTAACTTTTAAAGAAGCTGTTTCCTCTCAATGTCTTCACTTTCTCAATTTGCATTTTTGTTCCTGTTTCTGTTCTTATGCTCCACAATAACTTCCCTGGCATGACCTCCATATTACGTAATCCAATAGAAGTCCTCAGTCCTTACTTTTCTGGGTCTTCTTTTTCTTTTGGAATAACTGATCTCTCACTATTTAAAACTCTCAAATCTTCTGACTTATCTGGCCGTTCTTATTTTTGTTTCTCATCCTAAATACTTCAATCCCCAGGTGATACTCAACTTCTCACATTTACTAGCTCTGTCCTGTTAGGCAAGTAGGTTACTTGGGTCATTTAGAAATTAGTTTTTCATATACTAAATAAAGATAATGATATCTACTTCTCATAGATATTTAGAAAATTAAGTGACAATGTATATGAAGTATCTAGGAGCATGCTCAATTAATGGGGACTTTTAATTGTTTTTTTTTTTAATCAGCTCATATGAGATTTAGAGATTAAGCAAAGTATTCCATACTAAGTATATGAAAAATGCATTAAGTATAATTTGATTATCTTCCATATTTCAACCAGTTATAAAAAATGTTAATTTTTTTAATCTTAGAAGATTTTTTGTTAATATTATTATTATCTGAAGAGCTTTGACTGCATTGAGTATATCTTTAATCAATCACATTTGAAGATTCTTGGAATCGAAAAGACTTACAAAAGAAACTAAATATGACAAAGATCTCAAGCATTCATTTAAAAATATGATCTCACACATGTTTTGCAAAATAGGTCTGTATATTTTGTCTCTATTGAACCTTCCTTTCTGTTAAAGTGCATTTCTCTGTCAAAATGAGGATGTCCAACTGTATGCAGCAAGTGAAGTTATGATATGCAAGGAGCTTTTCATTAGCTTCATACATTTGAACAAACTTCCTTACATGATTTAACATCAAATTATCTTCTGCTATAGAATAGAAGAATGTTAATACTGATGGAATGACTTATTGTTAATACAATTCAGCCACATTTGGCCATCTCAAGTTCTAGCTCTACTTCCTCTTACTATCCTTACCTGTCAGTACCACACTGCTGGCTTATTACCTTTATATTATCCCAGAAAAGAAAATCTCTTTCTATGGTTGCAGTTTTCCTAATTAGAGTTCTTCAGTAAAACACTGTATAGAGAAGAGGAAGGAAATTAAATTTTGAGTCCAATTAAAATACTCTGACATTTTCAAACATAGGCTTATTTTACATCCTAATAAACTAATACAACAGCTTCATGAACTTGGAAGACTCTTATCTGAGCTTAATTTTCTGTTTTACATGCAAGCTTATAAAGGGATGTGCTTCACTTTTCATCTTTTGGGCTAAGTGTAGAGAGGAGTGTGCAGCCTTGCCCTTTTCTTGTTCCTCTTTCCTCTCTCATACTCTGTCCTGTGAATTCTAGCTATGTCGACCTTCCTTAATTCTCATCAGTCCTTTCAGCACAATCAGATCATACGGCTTTGTTGGGGCTCTGCCTCCCTGAGCTGGGGACTGGGAATGTCAAGCAGTGGGCTGTGGCAATCATCAGCTCCCCTTTCCTGAGACATCACTGCCCATGCTGACTGTTGTCCAATGTGTCTGATAGCAGTCGTTTCATATATTTATTTTGTCTCATTTTTCATGTGTTTGTTTTTAAGTCAGGTGGGTAAAACCAGTCCCAGCTACTTGTAATGTACAAGTCAAAGATTCACATCACTTGGCAATAGTAATTAGCCTTAAAAAATGCAGAGTATGCCTACAGAACAGACTGTAAATATTAAAAGCACTGACTGTGTGGAAATGATATAAACAAAAATAAGAAAGGGAAGATACAGGTGGTATAAGAAGACTATTTCTTACATGTTTTATTGCAAGAGGTAAAAATCAGTTAAATAGTAGATTACATAATAGAGGTTATAAAGGGGGCCACCAATAAACCAACACAATTAACTAAAATTGATTAGTAGAGAGGATGGAGAGGAGGAGAGGAAGGAAAATATATCAATCTTATCATTGCTCATGGTAGAGCAATGATGAGATTATCATCTATTTCTAAATAAATAGAAAACTAAGTGTATTATAAGATGCAGCTATTAAAGTAACTAAAAACAAAAATATAAACTATTCAATTATCAGAGTATTACATACACTGGGATTATATATTAAAATATTGGGGCAGGGGGAGCAGTAAAAAGGAAAGAATTACATAAAATATGATCAAAAGGCAAAACCAAATATGGTCATCATATCAGTAAGTATAAATTGGCTAAAATCATAGATTGAAGGCAAAATGATTTCACAATGGATGAGACAGTAAAATGTTGTGCCGTCTAAGAAAAGCTCAGAAAGGACATGGAGGAGCCCATGAGACATTTTGCTGGTCCAAGAAGTTTATTGTCTCTCAGAAACAACTGCTGCTTTCAGTTGTTGGCAGGAAACTGCCCCTGGGAAGCATGGTCTTAGCACACAGAGAGTGGTAGACTGCAGGGCAAAGAAGCTGGGCACTTGGTCAATCACACTTTCATAATTGGAGGTCTTTCAAGCCCATTCTCATGCTCTCCATAAAGAAATACTGTTTTTGAGATTAAAAAAAACAAACAGCAAAAGTGAAACATCAAAATATGCTATTAAGATGATATAACTGACTCAAATTAACCTCTTCAAATAGATTATTTTTTTGAGGATGTGTTGGTGCCTTTTCAGAAACTTCATGTGTTTTGTTATCCATTTGTGGCATATTCCACCTTTCTTTTAAAGCTTTTAATCTACATGAGTAAAATTTGTCTGTTGGTCTATTAATTATCACAGATAAATAGCTAGATAGATAGTTGTCCAACAGGGAGGGTCTGTTTGCGATAGTCTGAAATTATTTTTGAAGGAACCCCAGGGATGCTCAAAGGCATTTGTACTCCAAACCGAGTACACTCAGGCACAATGGGAGAGACTTGCAAGTGCTGACTAGAAGCCACATCTGTTTAAAAAAGGCAGTCAGAGGAGACAAATAAAGTTTAATATCCAAAGTCCCAAGGCAGACAAGTAGAATGGCAGGATTTGATTTTTAATCAAAAATCAAAATTAATATCTATTCCAGCTTTTTGTCATTTTCCAGGATCCTTCACCAAAGTTACATGAGGGAAAACAAAATTAAATTAAAAATTAAAAGAAACTCTCTAGAAACCATCAGGAATCAAATACAGTAAAAATAATGCTGTAAAAATTATTCTAGAAAATCATACGCATCATCCTCTTTCAAAACACCAAAAATATACTACCATCAAGTTTAAATGCAGTCCACACTGCTTTAGAAGAAGGTTTGGTTAAACTCCCAATCATTATTCCTTGACCCAGTCTCACATGAATGAATACTCAGAGAAGAGGTTTAAAACAATAAATCTCTTTAATTGGAAGAGTTGCCCTCAGGAGTTATACATGCTTGGGCCTGATAACTGATCACTATCTTTGTAAGAAGTCCTAACCTTTACTTGTGCTTGCTCCCTTGATGTGTAAGGGCATCTCTGTTTTCATGTTCAGTCTTCCATAGTCCTTGCTACCAAATTCCCCTTAGGGAATTAATAGTTTCCCTATGTATCATCTCTGTAGTCATCAAATGCTGACTGCAGTATCTCTAGTCAAAGGAGATCTAATCACCTTGCCTTTGCTGTTTATTCAATGTAATTAGCTACCATCATCATTTCTTTTTCTCATCTTTCCATATTGGCTCAACACTTTCAATAGAAAGTGAGTAGTCATAGGCAGAGATGAAATTCCTAAGCAATTGAATATGGTTGTAAAGAGCCTTTAATTCTGCAACACTTTCAAACTGAGAAATCAACCAAAAGTCTGCTTGCCAGGTAGTGCTTTCAGAGTGTCCTGATTAAATTCTGTTTTCTTGTCTCCTGAGGATGGGTTAGAAGAAGGGGTGTTTAAGGTCTCACATCCCATCTGAGATGAATCTGATCATATCTAGGCTTTGATTTTTAACCAGTTTCCTCATTGTGCAGAAAGCTTTCAGGTGAGTGGACACAAGGATTTATGTATTACTTTTCAGATATGATAAATGATTTTATAGAGCTTTGAGTAAGGCAGCAAGTTATACATAAATCAAGAAAAAATTGTCTTGCATTTACTTGGTGACATCATAATTTGTAAATAAAAATTACAAATTGTAATATAGTGAAGGCTCATGTAAAATATGAATATGGGTGATATTGTATTTTTGCTGTTTTTACAAAACACAAATACAAATAGAGAGAAGGAAACTGATTAGCAGCTATGTATGACAGGGGAAGCATAGAGAGATTGAGAGATGAGTTTTGTTTGTTTGGTTGGTGGGTTGGTTTTTGTTTATTATTATTATTAATAATAATACTATTACTACTGGAATAATGAAAATGCTTTAAAAATGATTGAAGTGATGAATGCACAACTATGTGATTATACCGAATATCATTGATTGTACACTATGAATGTGTTTATGCTTTATAAATATGTATCAATAAAATTGATTTGTTAAAATTTATATATATATTACTCATACCTTTGAATTTATTTACCATATGCATGCAAAACTTATTTCAAATGGAAAGGTTAACTTAAACTTCTCATTAATTTGAGACATGCCTTGGAAGCATTTTTAAAAATAAACTTTTAAATTTAGACTATGTGGTATATTGATTATGTACCCCTAGTTCTTGGTCTTAGTCCACATTCTTGTGAGTGTGGTGCCATTGTAAATAAGATCTCTTGAAGGTGTTATTTGAATTAAGTCATGGCCCAACTGACTCAGGTCAGGCTTTAATCTGCATTACTGGAGACCTTTATAAAAAAAATGAAATTCAGACAGAGAAAAAAAAAAAAGTCAACAGAACCCAGAAAAGAAAGGAAAAGATTTAAGAATTCCAAAATCGAGGTATTGGCAAGGCAGTGCTTTTGCCAGGAAGACAGTGAAATTCTGGAGCTGACTGCTGGTGATTTTTGGTCCTTGGCTTTTCTGTTACATGGCAATGCACATGGTGGCCTCTCCTGTCTTCTAGGTTCCAATGACATAAGTCTTATGTGCCCTAAGATTTTTGGAATGGTAAATGGGCATTGGCTTCAGCTTAAAGTCACCATTTGCATTAGCCCCTAACAAGACAGTCAGTCTGTACTTTGAAGCTTTGAAGCCAGGCATTGACCTCTCCTCTCTAGCTATGAAAGTCCTAGATGGCATCTTCTTCAATAAAAGGCTGCTTTACATACATTGAAAATCTGTAGCCACCTTCATCAATCATCTTAGCTAGATCTTCTGGATCACTTGCTGCAGCTTCTACATCAGCACTTGTTGCTTCACCTTGCACTTTTGTGCTATGGAGACAGATTCTTTCCTTAAACCTCATGAGTGAACCTCTGCTACTTTCTATCTTTTCTCCTGCAGCTTCCTCACCTTGAGTTAGGGCCTTGCTCTGAGTTAGGCTTTTGCTTAAGGGAATGCTGTGGCTGGTTAAATCTTCTATCCAGACCACCTCATTTCAGTAATAAGGCTGTTTCACCTTTGGCCTATCTTGGCTTTCAACATGCTTTCCTCACAAAGTTTAATCATTTCTAGCTTTTGATTTAAAGTGAGAAACATACAACTCTTCCTTTCACTTGAACAATTAGAGGCTATTGTAGGGTTATTAATTGGCCTAATTTCAATATTGTTGTGTCTCGGGGAATAGGGAGGCCTGAGGAGAAGGAGGAATAATGGAAAGGCCAGTGGGTAAAACAGTCAGAACACACACGTTTGTCAATTAAGTTCATTATCTTTTATGGTTGAGGTTCATGGTGCCTCAAAACAATTACAATAGTAATGTCAAATATCATAGATCATAGATCACCATAATAGAATAATAATAATAAAAAAGTTTGAAATATTGCAAGAATTACCAAAATGTGAAACAGAGACACAAAGTGGGCACAGCCCTTGGAAAAATGGCACCAGTAGACTTGCTTGATGCTGGGTGCCACAAACCTTCAATTTGTAAAAAATGCATTATCTGCAAAGTGCAATAAAGTGAAATGCAGTAAGATGATTTATGCCTCTATTCTGCTCCTTAATGAGACTGAGGAGCAAGAGGTAAGTTTGAAATAAGTAGCCCAATGGTACCTTGTTTCTGGCTCACTCTTCACTGGGCTTGAGAAGGAAGGATGTTATCATGACATAGAGAGACAAGGAGTCCCTATAGCTGAAATAGATGGTGTATTAGTCAGGGTTCTCTAGGGAAACAGAATCAACAGGAGATATCTATAATATTATGAGACTTTATAAGAGTCTCTCATGTGACTGTGGGAGTGCACAAGTCCAGGTTCCACAGGCAGGCTGCAAATCAGGGGCTCCAATGAAAGTACAATGAAGGGCCTTGAGTTTCCAGGAGACATTGACTGTCCAAAGACAAGCTGGGAAATCCTCTCTGAAAGCTGAAATCACTTCCCCTTTTAAGGCATTCAAATGATTGGATAAAACGTCACTCATTGCTGACGGCAGTCTCCCTGGTTGATGCAGATGTAATCAACCATCTATGCAGTAAACTCACTGCTGACTAAAGCCCATAAATGTCCTTGTATTACAATTAGCCCAGTGCTTGCTTGACCAAACAACTGGGCACAATTACCTGGCCAAGTTGACACATTAGCCTAACCATCACAGGTGGTCTCAGTAACTGGGATATAGCAACTGGGATATATCCTGACCTCATCTACTTTAAGAAAAAAGGCTGGGGAATTCAGAGGAGAAGAGGGACTCAAGTTTCTATAGCTTTGCTGGATACAAGCACCCAGACACCATTCTACGCGGGTCTGTCAGAGAGGTAGTGCTAAGCACGGAGATGGCCCAAAATGCCAAGGTTTGCAGGGAGGAAACATAGCAGTGGTGGGTGGGTAGGTGGGTGGGGCAGAAAAACTCCTGTACTCAAGTGATTGACAGAACCTGGAGATATGTGTGGGAAGAAGCAATGCTGACCTAGGAGCTACAGAAAAAGGAAGAAAAAAATCCTCTCCACTGAAACCCACCCTATGAGCCGGCATCCCCAGACCTGGCACTTTCTGTGCTTTCAGCAGCCTCATCTGGAAAATAGCATAATCTCCTAGTGGTATAGTCCCAAAAATGCATGTGCTAAGCCTGTCATTCAGTGTTCCCAAGGAGGGAAAAACACTTGGATTCAACTAATAAGATTTGGGCAAAGCTCACAGAGGAGAAGGGAAATTAAAACAACCTTGTGGGTGAATTTTGGGTCAATTAGTGTGCTCTTGTTGTGGCTTCCACTGTTGAATACATAATTGGTATAAAATGGTTTTTAGAAAACTGGTTTGCAATATGGAGAAAAATAAAGTTGTATCCTTATCCTTGTGAAATTAATTTCCAGATTGATTAAAATCTATCAACTAGTTAATTTAATCAATGATTAAAATCTAAATGAGTGAGGTAAACTATAAAGTAAAAAAAGAAATAAGATGTATTTCTTGAACATATATCAAAATCCACAAACCATAAGTTTAGAATTTGGTAGATTTGACTGACATTTTATTTTTTAAAGACAAATTTTGCATATGTGCAATTGGTGGCAGAAATATGTTGGCAGAATTTAGAGTTAGTATGACAGAGAGTTAATATGTATCCAGTATGTA
Source organism: Cabassous unicinctus (assembly GCA_029593785.1). Classification (NCBI taxonomy): domain Eukaryota; kingdom Metazoa; phylum Chordata; class Mammalia; order Cingulata; family Chlamyphoridae; genus Cabassous; species Cabassous unicinctus. Next base: position 4,930 of record JAQZBX010069395.1, on the reverse strand, counting down.
AAGAGAAATTCTGAAGATCAACAAGAAGAAAACAGAAAGAGAAAAAAAGAGAAATTATACCAATTTATATTTTATGGAAGAGAAAATAAGAATTGTTAATAAGTATGTTTGAGATACTCAACTCTAAATCAGTAGTCAGATAAACGCAAATAAAACATAATAATTAACACTCACTAATACTCATCATATCGGCAAAGAATACAGTTTTGTAAAACCCAATGTTTGTGAGAATGTGGAATGAAGTGTAACCTGGAGAAGCCATTCTAGAGTGTAATCTTGAACTATTAACTAAAATAAAGTTGCATAAATGCCAAGATCCTGTAATTTCTCTACTAGATAGAAAATCCAAGAAACTTTCATGTGTGTTTAAATCATTTACTTCATCACTGGGTGTATGTGAAACAGTTGCAGGCAACATAACTGCACATCAGAAGGCAAAATGTACATTTATATACCTTGTATAATTTGTAGAATTTGGGGAATGCATAAGAAAGAATATAATAAAGCAGTTTCAAAAGCATTGATGTAACTATAAATGCTACAACATGAATGGTTCTATAAAGAATAATTGCAAATATAAAAATAGCAACAGAATTAGATTCATAGCATTATTTGTTTGTGGAAATTAAAATATATACTTGAAATATCATCATATATTTTTCAATTTAAGTACCTATATTAAACATAATTCAGAGGTCTCTATTGAAGGAAGAAGAATGGAAGAAAGCATGGGATATGGGGGAAATGAAATGACATAAAATAAGAAAAGGTCCTAGTACAGACCAATGGCTACCATTTTTCATGAACCAAGTGGTGTGATTAACTCAATTCTCAACTCTAGCTGAGACCCAAACATGGATGGAGGGACAGCCCAAGCAAAACTCATACAAAATCTCTAAATTTCCAAAGGGAATGCTAAGAGGGGTTTCAATCTCTTAACTCAAGTGACTGACTCATTTTGGGAATTTAAGCTACTAAAATAAGTTGAATGGAAAAGTTTTTCGTGTTTAAAAGCATATTATCTCTAAGCAGACAACTGCAGGCAAGCCCTGTTCTTGGTAAGCGTTAGAGTTTTTTGAAGATGCCATAGAGACCAAGTATAGGAGGCTCTCGTCACCCTTTCAACTAAGCAATTTCTCATATATTTCACCTTATTTTGTATGATTTAGTTTAACATGAGAATCTATTGTAAAAAAAGAAATATAATCTCTATTTTATAATATTTCATTTTTTAAATATTGAAACATAATTGAATAGCATACTCTTTCTTTGAATTCTATATGGTGACTTTGCTGCATATAAAATCTACCTCTATGACATCTTCATATATTATTTCATAATAGTAATAGTAGATGTGAGTGGTTATTTTTCAAATTGTGCTAAAATTGGAATACCACTTAGTACCATTTATTGATTCAATTTATCCATTCATTAAGTAAGGAAAATTATATCTGAAGGTCAAAACAATAGTTTTGTTTCATTTGCATTTTATAAATATAGTGAATCATGATGTAATTGGAAACATAGTTAAAGTAATTAGGTTTGTGAGTATTTTAAAATTTTTTTATAAACGGTAAGTAGATGAACAAATAAAAGAAGATAATTCAAATTGATTATATTCTTTTAGTCCATGTGTTATAGCTCTTATAGCTGTCATTTTTATAATACTGAATTTCAAATAGAGTTGTACTAGAAATATAAGGAAAATTAAGTCAAAACTCAAAAACTTTTTATGTGTTAACAATTTCCCTTTAATACTCATACATTCATAATTTAAATATAGTCATATTTTGTTCATAAATATGAAAAGTAATCAATGTACTTTTTTTTTAAATACTGGGGGCCAGAGATTGAATCCGGAATCTCATATACGAGAAGCTAGAGCTCAACCACTGAGCCACATCAGCTTCCCTGACATGGATTTTTCGTCTGTTTCGCTTGTTGTTGTTTTTTTTTCAGGAGGCACTGGGAACCAAACTCAGAAACTTCCATGAAGGAGGCGGGCACTCAGCCACCTGAACCACATCTGCTCCCCAATAAATTATTTTTTTCAAACACAGTTAACATCATTTAAGCACCTCCTATTTCAGGCATTTTCATATACATTTTTGCATTAAGGTATCTAAACAACTGATTCTCAGATAGTTAAGGCCAAACATCTCACACTGAGAAAACAGGGTCTCAAATTTAGGCAAGTCTTTCAAGGAAAGCATTTGTTACAGTACAGCACTCACAGTCAGAATTACCATGAAGTTAGTGACACCTAAAGCTTCAAGGCCCTTCAGATGCATGCACAACTTACAGTTTTGTACCTAATTTTCAAGTAACAATTGTGTTCCTTTTTCTTTAAAAGAGTCCCTAAAATTATGTAAGTTTCACATTTTCTAAAACCTGAATCCTCCATGTCCATATTGCTTAAATATAAATCTGCTATATGGGAAGTAGATGTGGCTCAAGTAGTTGGGTGCCTGACAACAACATGGGAAGTCCTGGGTTTGGTGCCAGTACCTCCTAAAGAGGATAAGCAAGACAGTGGGCTGACACAATGGGCTGGCATGGCGAGTTGATGCAAAAAGATGATGCGATGAGATGACTCAACAAAGAGACACAACAAGGAAAACACACAATGAGAGACACAACAAGCAGAGAGTGGAGGTGGCTCAGGCCATTGGGTGCCTCGGGGTCGGTTCCCAGTGCCTCCTAGAAAGAGGAAGATCAGCACACAGTGAACAGACACAGAGACCAGATAGCAAGTGCAAACAATGGGGGAGAGAGATAAATAAGTAAAATAAATCTTTTAAAAAAATCTTCTTGTAGGCCAATCACTTAAAGAAAGCTATCACCTTTAACATCTTTACCCACTTAAAACTGATCCTTCTTACATTTGGTGACAAACTCTTTATTCAGCAGGAAATGGCCCAAGGAAGTATTCCAACTATGAAAGGGAAAATACATATAATTTATGTATTTGTGTTTATATACACACACAAATTTATGTATATATAAACTATACTTTCAGATAAACTTTAAAAAGCATAGGTAGATGGATTTTTTTTAAAAGCCAACAAAACAAAAAACAACTTTTTAATTTTGTCCCAGTGGGTTGATGGGTGAGAATGTAAATTGTAGAAACCAAGAGAACTCTACATTTCTCTGAGTAAAATGGAATGGAAAAATCATAATGGAAATGCCAATTATGAGGAAGGAGAGAACATGGCCAGAGGAGAAAAATGGAAGATAAGCAGGCAACTTTTATGGAGACAGAAAGGGAGGGGGAAACACAGTGTTGCTTAAGGCAGTGTCCTTTAGAGGATCATTGAGATACTTGAAGAGTTTTGTATGATGTAGGGGGGTGTCTCTCTCTCTCTCTCTCTCTCTCTCCCTCCCTCCCTCTCATACACACACACACACACACATTCATACTCATTAAAATTCTACATTGCTCTTCAAACTTTTTGTTGACAGATTTGGTGGGTAGATGTAGAGAGCAATGTGTTTTTATGTCTCATGTATCTGGTCTTAAATGTATTGTAGTCTGGTTATATTAAAGATTTCAATGATTTTTGCTTAGCAATTATGCTCAATGAATATGAGGACTAGAGTAGCTGAAAATGAGGAACTCCCTGTATTGCCAGGGCTGACTTCCAGGTTTTCTGGTTACGTTGTAAAAAAAGAATTCAGAGACACACCACAGTTAGAAGGAAGTTAGAAAAGAGTTTAATAAAGGGAAATTACACACTCAGACCTGAGTGCAGGCATGCTCAAGATAAAGACGCACATCCTCTGTTCTGGGGTTCCCTGTTTTAGGGGCCACCCCAGGGATTTAGGGTCTGCACTGATTAATGATTTGAGACAAAACAAGGAAGAGTCATTGGGTGGCTTGATTTCTGGGGGTTACTGTCCAGTGGTGATTGGCCTCTGGCTGCTGTTCACAAGCTCTGCAGGGCATGTTGTCTGGCAGTGATTGGCCTTTGGCAACTGTCCACGAGCCCTGCTAGAGTTTGCTGCATGAGGTGATAGGAAAGTGGGTGGGTGGTAATGGTGGTGCCCCTCCTGCACCTTCCCTCTTTCCCTCTATGTGATGATGTTGCCAGCTGCCTTCTGATAATGCAACTGTTGGGTATGTGCTGCAAGTTGCTCCCTGACACCTTGCTTGTGCCAGTCAGCAAGCTGATGCAAGTCAACAGGCTGTTGCTTCATCATTACTAACCAGGTAGTGTTTGTACAGCTTATTGGGTTTTCTGTTTCTCCTCCTTAAGTCCCTATTTTATCCTGCCTCACCTGATATTGAGGAATTCATGATCTCAATGAAATATTCAGACAAAAAGCTTAATGAAACCATGCATGAACAAGCAACTACATAGATAGAGGAAAGCTATGTAGATGAAAATAGGATCCTAGTGTGGTTCAAAAACTATTTCCCTCCCACTCTCACTTGGAGGTAGAGTGGACATCACCATCCCAGACTCCTCAGGATTGGGGGAAGAGCTATGGACTAGAGTGGACTGAATGGTATTCTGTTGTAGACATATTGTGATTCAAGCAATGGAAGAAATTATAACAGTGAGGTGGAGCCAGTGGCCACTGGACGCTTTTGGGGCAGGAAAGGGAAAAGCAGTTGTAATGCAGGGGCTTTTTCAGGACTTGGGAATTATCCTGAGTGACATTACAATGACAGATATAGGCCATTTTATATCAGCATATACCATGCAGAACTGTGTGGGAAAGAGTGTGGTCTACAATGTGAACTATGGTCCATGCTTAGTGGCAAAGCCCCAGGATATGTATATCCATTGCAGGTGATGTGCCACACTAATGAAAGGTGTTTATGTGGGAGGTTGTGGGAGGTGTGGGAGGTGGGGAACATGGGAATCCCTGTAATTTTTGTGTACATTTATGTAATCTAAGCATCTTTTAAAATATATATATA
>JAQZBX010069394.1:0-15590 GCA_029593785.1 Cabassous unicinctus | reverse complement strand
TATGTGGGAGGCAGGCACTCAACCACTGAGCTACATCCACACCCATACAATGAACACTTTTTAATGTTCGTCTGAACCAACAGGTGGTCACTTCCTACTTTCCTTCTTTGTATTTCATAACATGATGTCTTTTGCTTTTCCTCCTATGTGATTGTATTTTCCTTCATAGTTTAGTTTACTGGCTCTCTCCAACATCTGAAATTTGGTGTTCTCACATTATATCTCTTCTCTTTTCTTCCCTAGTTAGTCACATTTCTTTCCAGAGATTTCAACATTAACTGACATTTCTAGACCTCTCAACTCTAGATATATCTCATAGGTAACCCAAAAGGTTGGCAAAAATAATAACAAACTTTGTTACTATGTGTCAGTCACTGGTCTAAGTGTTTTACATTTATTAACTCATATAATCCTTACTATAGCTTTCTTAGGTAGGTATTAATATCCTTATTTTGTAGATAAAGAGGGTAAATTAATGTGAATGGCTTGCCCAAGATCACAAAGCAAGTAAGGGGCAGAAGTCGTTTTTAACCCAGTTTGTCTCCAAAGTTCTTTAACTACTAGAACATGTTTGATCTCTTTACCTAGATTCATCCTTTCCCTACTCACACATGGGAAGCTAGGAAGCACTTCTCATCTTTTGAGGAATGAGACTGAATTTCTTCCTCCTCAGGGAGCATGTCCTCGATCATCTTGTCTAGAGTAGCTCCTGCCTGCTCCTCAGTCTTAGCCTTCTGCTTATTTCCTTGAAAATTACTTACTAAAAGTTGTAAATAATTCAGTTTACTTATCATTGTTGTCAGATACCACAGATGGTTTTGCTCAGTACCCCTTCTACTACTTTTCTGGTGTGCATTCCTGTACTGCAGAGGTGGGAGAGGTAAGATCTATTTTTCTAAGGCGATGTAGTTTTCACCAATCAGAAGAACTCATGTGAGAATTTGTTTTGGAACTAAATTCTGTGGTAGAGACACAGGACATAAGGAATAATTTTGTTCAAACAGATTATGGCAGAAACAACACAATTCCAGAGCTGTTAGGTGTGGCCGAAGATTTCTGATCCTGCAGTTCGTTATTGTTGCATATGCAGTAAGTTTCTGGAGCTGTCAACAGCGGTGGAAGCTTCTTGATAAGGTCGTTTCCTGATTAGGGAAGAGGATGTAGTTATTCTGTCAACTCCATTCCGCAGGGTGGCTTTTTCATCTAGATTCTGTTTCTTCCATTCTTCCAGTGGTTTTATGAACTTTTCATGTTCTTATTAAATCCCTTTGTGCTTAAACCAGTTATAATAGACTCTGTTGTTGGCAAATAAGAACCCTGACCAGTTCTTGCGATATGAAAATTGACATCTGATCATTTTGTCTCTATCTTATCTACCAGAATGTAAGCTCTCTAATAGAAGTTGCTTTTTGTGAATGCGAGGCTCAGCCTCAGTCATAATAGGTGCTCATGCATAATTACAGAATTTCATGATAAAGTTTTAGAAAGATTTACTTTCTCCTGCAATGACAAAATTGCTCTGAAATATTCCCTAAAGAACTCACTGCCAGTCCACCTTGTTCTTTTTCTTATCTTCCATTTCAGGTTTGTTCTAGAATATGATATATCCAGGGGTTTGAGATTGATGCACAGGTACCAACTATTCACTGCTTCTAATACTTGCCATGCTTTCTTATTCTTCTGCTCATATTTGGAATACGCTGCACTTCTCTTGTCTATTAGGCAGACTCCTACTCAGTTGTCAAAGATGAACTGAATTGTTTTCTTTGAGCAACTTTTCTTATACCTTTCCCAAATGACTAATCACACCTTAATTTGTGTTCCCGTAAAATTTTGCAGCTATTTTGTTATAGCATTTCTAGAATAGTAGATTATATTTTATTACTGAATGATTGTGTTATAATTACTAGGTGAAATAAAATGTATGGATGAAGGAAAATTAAACTGATTAAAGACTTGTAAAAATATGCTGTAAATTCACAAATGTAAGTCCTTATCTTTATTATGTGCAGAATTAGAGGAAAATTATGGCCCAATTTCACTTATTTCTCTTTCCGGGTTAGAAGACTTCCAGTGTATTCCATTTCCTTTCTTTTTGTGAACTTATTGAGTTTACACATAGCCTGACTTTTGTTAAGCCCTGGAGAGAAGGGCCAGAAAGTCCTAGGAAGGGGTATGTTAATTTGTGTGGCTATTTGAAGAGTAGAAAGATCCTTCAGAATAGTCCCTCAGAAAACAGAGGAAGAATTCACACAAATAAACAAAAATGAATTGTTTTCACTTCTTTCTTTCTTTTATGTGAATTATACAGGCTTTGAAAATCATATTGTATAGTAAGTATCCAAAAGCAACTACTCCTCTGGCAAAGATTTTTGTGAAATGTTTTGTCTTATTTGAATATTAAGTGACACATATTTAAATAATATATATGCTTATTATTTCCTACATTTTCAATTCCCTTCTTTAGTTACTTTACTGAGCAAGTGTCTAAGAGAGCAGGTATTATTTTCTATTTTGAGTACTTTATTTGAAATATCTAGCATTTGAAGTATTGAAACCTGCAGCTCTCCACTGATTTTTATTTTATTTTTGTTAATAAACTGAAATTTACATAAAGATACTATAAAAATTAAAGAGGTAATATTTATGATATTAGACATAAGCCAGATGTGGAAGCATGCTTTTCCAGATTAAACATTTACTGAATTGGCAGGAAAGACTTTGTTCCTCATTCATCCAAATGAGTTTTGTTTGAATGGATTCTAATTTCTTATTCCTTTACCCTTTTCACCATTTTTCTGTTGCTTTGTTTACCTAATAGTATTTTTTCCTTACTGTTGCCTTCCACAGTTCTGCACAGCTGCTTCCCAGATGAGCTAAATAGCTCATTTTCATCTCTAGACAAGTTTAAACTATAGGCTAATCCTATATGGCTTTCACAGAAACAATATCTAAAATCTCTTTGGGACAGTTTTCATTGCTTTTTTTTTTTTGAGGAGTCATTCAAGAAAACTTGAATACAGAAAATCACCAAACAGTATTATCTAGCTCTGCATCCTTCAAATCATATATATTCACTGAAAACTAGCAGCAACAAGGCATAGATTTGTAAAAAGCATAAAGGTATATACTTGGAAAACAAAGAAAACTGACTTTTCTAGCCAATTGAGAAAATTTCTAATTTTGTTTTTATCTACTAAAAGACTTATTAGCCAACTTCTACAGAATATTTCACCCAAGTGCTTTTGAAGTGGTTTAAATCAACGTGAGTTGAAGAACCAAAGCAATAATTCTTGTTTAACTGACTCAATTTTATGTACTCACAAGGAAAATGTCCATGATTTCCTAATTTAGGAATATTTCAATAAACTTCAAGTTATATTTTCTTTCTTTCTTCTTTGAATGAATTCGAATCCCTTCCTCCCTTTTTTTCTCCCTTCCTTTTCTTCTCCTCTCCTATCCCTTCCTCCCCTCTCCCCTCCTTCCCTCTCCCCTTCTCTCCTCTCCTCTCCCCCATCCTCTCCCCTCTCCTTCCCCTCTTTTCTTTCCTATCCTCCTTTCTCCTTTCCTTTATTTCCCTACCTTCTTTTATGTCCATTTTATTGGCAGTGAATCACAGTCAAAGGACTTTAACACCAGTGCAGCCTACAATGTAAACTGTAAAATCCTAAAGTTTTAACATCGCAGAATTCCACTTGGATGGATGGTGGTGGATGAAGATTATGGAAACTAATAAGGTAAATTAGCATTCCCAATAACTTGCGTTTTCATGTTTGAACTTGTTTATTGCTTTCTTTATTTGAAGGTGAGAGAGGCAAAAGAGTTTGAATTCTGGCTTATGACTAAAGTAGCTGAACTACTTAAAAAAGTGCCATTACTCCATTCTATTAAATTTTGGCACAGAGTTGCATATACATGTTTCCAGATTTTAAGGTGTGTTTATGATCAAAATTACAAAGCTTGATATCAGTATCATACTTTTCTGATAATAAAAAACTGAAAGGATAATGTAAAAAAAAATCAAACAAACATTGATAGCAAGTAAAAAATGCTGAGGGTTAAAGACTGAAAATGTTGAGATGGGAATCTTTAGATCCATGCTACCAAGTTTGCTTTCTTTCTGATGTGCCTTTACAAATGTATGGGTGATAGACATAAATGACTTAGAATATTAATGTGTTTTACCAGTCTTTACTATCTTTGTGTTTGTGCAAGACTGAATATACATCTCCTACTGCTGTTTCTCAAGCGAAATAACATGTAATTCTGCGTTTCTCTCCTGAATTTGAATGTTCAGGAGAACCGTGGTTAGATTTGATTACTTCAGTTGAATGTGGTTGGGACTAGTTGTGAAATCTTTGGATCTGCTCCTAGAAATATATAAGGGTAAGGCATAATTGAACTACGGTTTTGTTTTATTCTTCTCAAGTTTGTCCATAGACACAGATCAACAAATCACAAAATTGAACTGAATTATTTTGCACTTTTTTACTCCTAAAAGTAGGGGTAAGTAAAATACAAAATGACCCACGTATTTTTATCTTTACAAAAAATTATTAAAGACCAATTTGAGTTTTCAATTGATGTTTGTTCTTTAATGTAAAATAAATGTTAAAATTAAATGTTAAAATTATTTAGTGTAACAAATATTTTGTAATATTAAAAAGTGAACTCATATTGTTAGAATAAACTGATTGCACATTGTTTCATTCAATTTCATAATTAGTATAAATGCAATGAATTAAATTTCATAAGTAATTTGGCAGTTGAAGTTATAATATTTAAGTATACTCTCTTATATTGCAACCTACCACTTGATATAATGTTTATGTAACCGAACAGAACCAAATGAGAATTCAAAAAAATAAAAATAAAAATCATTTCCATACTAAAACTAGATTAAAACTTGGGGACATTCTATATTAAAACTGGAAGGAATCACAGATGTTCATATCAAATATTGCATACTTGGCTATTTATGAAAAAAAACACAATTATACTAAAATTTTAATAATTCTCTAACTTTTTCTTCATGTGGTGAGATGGAATTTAATCTGGAGAGAACTTCAAAAAAGGTTCTAATGTATTCTGGCAGTCTGCAACAGATTGAAAACTATCCTATCAACAAAACAAATCTTGTGAATGAATGGAAAAATATTCAGACTTAAAATATAATATATTAATATAAAGATAATAATACTTTGATAGAATTGCTGTAGTATTAATAGCCATGACAGCTTCAAAATTATTGTGTAAGATGCACAGGATTACTACAAATAAATATCAACACTGAGTAAAAGTAATATACAACTTTTTTTTTAATGTAAATCGTCATTCACAATGCTAAAATGTGTTTTTTCTTTAAAAGCTAAAAATTTTAAATAAGAACCTAAAATTCTGAAATCTTCCCTTAGCTATGTACCAGGGGTATAGATATGAATAAGATACATTTTAAAGAGAATCATATATCCCCATATTTCCAAAGGAGAACATTTCCACAGGAAGGGAGAGCAGCTGATTTGAAGGGTGGTAGCTTGACATTTGACCAGGGACAGGTCCACTCTATGTAAAAGTCAGTGCAGAACCACCTGCCACTCTCCCTCTCCTTTGAACTTTTCACTGAGAAGGTAGCTGGTTAAGAAAAGAAGACTGCAGGCCTACAGGCAGTTGAGGAAGTGGCTTTGCAGTCATCACTGCATTGTCTGGATTTGACAGGAATTTAAGATGCATCTTACTGGACCATTCATTCTTAAAGTGTAGCCCCTGAACCAGAGGCATTCACATTATTTGGGAACTTGTTAGAAATGCAAATTCTCTGGCCCCATCCCAAATTGACTAAATCAAAACCCCTGTGATTGGGATCCAGAAATATGGTTTTAACAAGTCCTCCAGGTAATGATACATGCTGAAGTTTGAGACCACAGATATAGACCAAGTTTTTTTTTTTTTTCTCAAATAGTGTTTTATTATTTACTTACAATCCCCTGCTGGGAAAAAACAAAGCAAAATAAGCAAACAATCCCTCCAAATTTACACCTTTAAAAATATTCTGGCTTTTATAAGAAATTAAGTTATATCCTAGATCCCAGTCAGTGGACTACAGTAAGGGCCAGCTCCAATTTAGGTTTAAATAATTACTATTGATTCCTGTGTGCAGTGTTCTATGTACAAACTGCACATTTATACAGAATGATGAGCTGTATCAAATACCACACTAGAAGGACAACAAAATACAGTCAAAAGTAAACAGGAATGAGGGAATTTATGGCAGAACTCAAGAAGACACTTTATTGTCTTAGGCATTCTGAAAATACTTCTGAAAAATATCTCTTTTCTTCATCATCTGCTCTAATTCATTTGGGACCAGGAGGGATCGAGGCTGGATTCTGCACTATAGAAGCAGTAAATGCCTTCAAATTCATCCCTGATAGGAAAAGTCCTGCAAATTGGGTTGGAATTACTACAGAATATTGTGTTGTTCCTGAAATTCCTACCCACTGTACTGGATACCCTGCCACCTGCCCCCCCCCCCAGCATTATACTAACAAACATGGGGCATTCCATATGATGATAATGGACCAGGAAATGAAGGGAGTGATAGTACTTGTGCAAAAGAAGTCCCATGGGACAGCTCCATGGATTTGGGATAGAGAAGAAATCCACGTTGATGTGTAGCCCATAGTAGATGGAGTATTTTTATATACTTTGTTCCAGTTGTCTGTCTCCAGTTTGTGTTGACTCTGTTTAAGTTGGCTTAAACTTGGCTTAATAAGAGAATTTCTTACTGTTTCCTTTGTCCAGTTGTCCGCCAGTTTGTATAAGTCATCTGTGAGCATTCCTGTTTTCTCACATTATGTTCTACTCACAGTGGATCTGTAGCAACTAAGCAATTGTTACCATGTATCAAGGATTTGAGACAGCTGTGAAATTTGCTTTTGAAAGATCTTGGTCTACAAGGTGATGTAGGTGGCAGAGGAACCTGTGATGATTGGGTTTTTCTTTCTTTAATTAACTGAAGATGTTCATAAAGCTCCTGCAACTCCTTATTCTGCTGGGTTTGAAGATTTACCACCACCTGAATGTATTTTTCTCATAATCTTTGAAGCTCCACCTTCAAGTCTTCATCCTCTGTTTCTGACTCATCACCACTGCTCATTGGGGAAGAAGGTGAATAGAAAAGTGAGCTCTGTGTCTGAACACTGGGTTGTACTTCATAGAGTGGTAAGCACTGGTCACTCTCTGGACCAGTCTTGTCTACTGACTTTCCATTGCCAGTAAGAAGGGCTGAAAATTCACTATCAGAGGTAGGATGTTTCCCAACCGTCCGATGTCTCTCTCTCTCTTTAAGCAACAACTCAGATCCAGACTGCATGCTACTATACCCTGTGGCTGAAGTTTCTTCCAATTCTTTTTCTGGGGTCATCAAAAATACCTCACAAGCCTCACAAGCTATGCTGAAAGATAAGAAGTTGTCACCTTGTTTGGGAATTCCTTCATCTTCTTTAAAGGTCTTGGGAAGAGCTCATAACTACTGAGAAGAAAAGGAATTCCATAGATTGTGCATGGCAGGTCCCATTCCTACCAACTGAGACTTTGCTTTTTCAGTAAAGACTACAACTTCTTCACTAGAATGGCTTGGCATCTGATTGGAAGCTGGTGTGTGTTCTATTCTAAAAGATGTTGCTTTCACTGACTGCTGCTGAGGAACTGTAATCACCTGAATCTGACCTCACTGAAGTGATCCACTCATTGCTTTACATCTACTCAAAACCCTAGTATCAGCTGTAGACTCTCTTGTTAGAGGAAAGGGATCAGAAGCCACTGCTGATCTCCTGTTTCCATTTTTGTGTGCAGATGAATGGCTCCACTACTTGACACAGCAGCAGGGTAGGCCAATGGATCCTCTGGAAGTGAAGCTTCTGGGGACATCTCCTGCATACACAGTTCACTGGGTACAGAATTTATCAAATTCAGATCCCTTTTGAACACTGAATTGTTAGCAGGCTGACTCAGTCACATTGGGCAGAATCTTAGGGCCTATAGACCAACATTTATCAGAAAACTCAGACTTGAAATTATTGCACTGCCATTGAGAAAGCTGATATTTTGGTGCTAGTAGCCTTAACTTTTCCCTGCTTTTATCTTTGCTCTTTCAACAGACTTTCCTCAATTCGGTTAACATCATGGCTGTTTAAAAAGCTAATTCATATCACATCAGTCCTGTGCTCAAAACTCTCCAGTGGCTTCCCGTTTCACTCAGAATTAAATTGAAGTCCTCACAAAGGCCCATAAGGCCCTCCTTAAATGATCTGGCCTGTTACTTCTCTGACCCCATCACCTAACATCTCCCCTTGGCGATTCCTCTGTAGCCACCATGGCCTCCTTGCTGTTCCTCACACAGACTGCTTCAGGGCCTCTGCCTTGTATTCTCTGCTAGAAATCTTTCCCCCTGGTGTCTCCATGATTCCCTTCCTTCAGGTCTCTGTACAAATGCCAGCTTACCAGTGAGGCCTCCCATAACCACCTTATTGAAAGTGTAATCCGAAATCTCCTTCCCTGATTTATTTTTCTTCATAGCACTTATGTCCTCTGACATTTTATATATGTATAAAAAAGCTGAATGAATACACACACATACACCTGCACACATTTAAACATACACATATAGGCATGCACAAATACAAATACACATATATACACACCCACACACATAGAAGGGTAGATAGATATATTTGTTATTGTTTGTTTTCTGTCTCTCCTGATTTGAATATAAGCTCCATGGGAAAAGGTTTCCTCTATGTTGGTAAAAGTTGTATTTTCAGTGCCTAGAATTAGAAGATACTCAATAAATATCTATTAAATAAAACCTCATTAGTCTTTTTGTGTTGGTTCTTTTCCAGTTATCTCTGAGGAGAGAGGAAATACATGTGTTTGCACCCCAAACCTCCAACACCATGGTTGTTCCTGTGTTTGAAGAACTCAAATTAAAACTTGATAATATCATGCTATTAAGTGATATAAAAGAAAGACTTGGACAAAATGTAATGGAATAACATTGGTAAACTCAGTCCAGGGAATTAAAGACCTTTGCAACAGGAGATCACAGCTGAATTGTGTCTTAAAGGATGTGGAGACAAGCTCTTCTGGTAGAGCGTCATGAATTAGAATGCTGTATCTAGAAGGCAGTGAGCAGTCTCTGTGATTGAAGCATAGGATATGAGAAGAGGTAGGAAGACATGTGAAAGAGAATTGGAAAAGTTGATGGGGATTTTTCATTTAATATTGGAAAGTTTTGTCGTCTTGAATGTTAGGTTTTTTTTTTCATCTTTAGGTGTTTAAGTAGAATTCAATGTTACTGGACATTAATCTAAACTCCTGAAGTTTGAGATGATTTTTCTAACGTGGGGAGTAGAATTTCTGGGACAAATGGAAAACACTTAGGGTGAGGAGAGAGCAGTAAATCTCTCTGCTAAGCTCCATTTGAGAATGCCTTCAGAATTTCCCAGTAGAAAGTATCGTTGATAGATTTGGATTTAGTCCACATGGTTTTATTCTCCACTTTTTTGTTTGTGTTAATGCAGCCATAGTGAAGGGGAAATTTCATAACTGATATGTAATTATAGTCATTAATTAGGAAAGCTAGCTAAATTTTGCTTATCACCTGGGTACTAGTAATGTTTTAAAAATTAAATGAAGTAAAGAAAAACAAGCATACTCAAGTCATATTTTCAAATAATAGGTAAATACACAGCATGCTGGAATGTTAAAAGAATCTGGACTAAGAGTTAGGAAAAGTGGGATCTAGTCCCACATCTGATACATCTACCCTTTTGTCCTTAAGCAAGTTAATGATCCTCTACTCATTTTTGGAATTTAGATTCAAGCATCCCTAAATTTCTAATCATCACTAGATTTCTAGTGTTTGCCAATTATGATTGTTTGAGTTTGATCAAAATCTATTTACAATATATTAACCTATATGTAACTCCAAGTATAGTAACTGATACTACCCACTATCTCAGAGAGGAAGATAAATTTCCTGAGGCATCATGCTAACTTACTTTTTATATTCCATCCTGGTCATAGTTATGTTATCTGAAGGAAGGTGATCAAGGCACATCTCGATTTTTTTATTAATTCAAATGGAATGGCTACCATAATAGCTGAGTCAGTGAAGTTGTAGAAAAGTAGAGACATTTATTTGATGTCTTCAAGTTTCTCTCTACCACATACTACAAAAATAATTTTCTGTAGAAACAATGGGTTTGGAATTATCTTTAAGATCAGATATGTCTCTGATAAGACAGTTTCTCAAGGAAAATTATTCTACATTCCAAACAATAAACAAATGTAATTTTGGTGTACTATTCATTTGTTCACTGGAAGTTTTTCAAAATTCCTGCTAGCTCTACTCTACAACTTTATGTATATTTGAATGTTGTTATAGCAAATACCTCCCTTGTAAATGAAAAAATTAAGTGAAAATCCTGGGTAGCAATGTTAATTTGCTACTAATATCCTTTCTTATACAAAAAATCAGATTATAAGTAGGAAATAAACAAGTTATATAAGTAAATAACTATTAGTTCATGCCAGTTTAGCTACTATAAAATTTTTGCCAAAATAGGGAGAAATATGCCATTTTAGAGAAGATATTTAGCAATTCCTCCTTAAGTAAGGAGGAGTATCACTAGTAGCAGGACAACTTGACAGTAGGTGCCTCCTAAAATGATGCAATGTGATATTACTCACCAATGGAGAATTTCTTGCTAAAAAAATATTTACACTCAGTACATTCAAGCTTTTGGAGTTTTCTCCCAGTTTAAAGAAAACACAGAGATAAGAGAAACAAGTCGAATGATACCCAAGGAAGTAATCAGACAAATACATAATGTGGGACAACCTAAAAGACAACTGGCCTTATCTTCTTTAAAATATCAAAGTCATAGCCAAGAGGAAAAATTTTTTTTTGGAAAGGGGTGATGGTGCTGTTTTAGATTAAAAAAATAGTTAAGAGACATAAGAAATGCAATTTGTAAACATTGACTGGATCATGGTTCACAAAACTGGCTATGAAGCACAGGTTTAGAACAATTAGGAAAATTTGAATATGAGCTGGAAATTAGATGATATTAGGAAATAATTATGTATATATATTGTGTATGATAATAGTATTGAGGTTATGTAGAAGATGCATGGTAAAGGATTTAGAGGTGAAATATGAAATCTGCAAGATACTTTCAAGTGGCACACACAAACACACCAGCATACATATCTATAAGTATGTTGAAGCAAATATGGAAAAATATGAACAAGTGTTTAATATAGATTGTACTGTTTTTCAAGCTTTCCAGAACTTTAAAAATTTTCATAATAAAAATTTGGAAAAAGTCTTGCATAAAGAGTAACCCTCTCTTAAATGCAGTCTTTGTTGTCAATAAGCTAAAGGTTGTCTCAGAACTCTAATTATTCATTTAAGGTTTACCCAGAGACATAATCAGCAAGGAAGCACATTCTAGACAATTTAGGAAACTGCCAAACGATTGCTCTGGGATTCTGATTTATTTTTGAAAGCAATGAGCCGAACAGTATCTAGATGAAATTCTACCATCGAATGATGTAGACAGATGTTTCAGCAAAGATTTGGTAGGACTCATCAGTCCTAGTATATTTGAATTTTCTAGACAGGCAGGAAGAGCTCCATCTGAATATGGAAACTCTGTTCTCCATCCTTAACTTTTCTATGAGAGATAATACTTGATGTTTAGTACGGAATAAAGAGAAGCTAAAATGGGTTAAATATTGGAAAAATAATTTTATTTATAAAAGAATTCCACATAGATATTGCAAAAATTATGTGAACCACAGTTCAGAGGAAATGAACAGGTTCTAAAAGTATCCTGGGACATAACTGAGGTTCAACAAGTTAGGGCCAAGTTTTCCTTAAGCCCTTTTAGGCTGAAGCCACAATTAAAGACCACTTTTAGCTCTGTCCAGAGTTCTTCCACACACAAAGCTGTGGGACACTGTAATTCTTACTCACAGTGACTGAAAATAAAGGCGTGGTTAAGTACAAAGGGCTGGTTTCTGCCAAGTGCAGTGAGAAGAGGAAGTGGCAAGGGTGGATACAGGATGGTCAAAATTCCCTAGTCTCAACTGTGGACAGCAGAGTTGCTTAAGTCTCTGAAAAACAGTCCCACATTGGGAACTGTCTAGTGAGAAACAAATCTGCAAAAGAAATATATGACCTGACAATTACCAGAATATGGATATGAATTCAAAGGGAAAAATAATATATTTTCATGACAAAGGTCTAAGGAGAATAACGTGAAACTTTGACTTGGTCCAGTTTTATTAACCACAAAGGTATGGGGAAACCTGAGAGAGACCAAGAGCTGAAATTCAACACATTCATAGTGGTGGGGCAAGAAAGACCAGAAGTGAACCAACAGCAAATGTGATTTCTAAAATCTAAGATGGTAATTTAGACTGGAAGTCACAAACTCAAATCCCCTAGAAGATTCTGACAAGGCAGTACAAACGATTCAAGGGGGATGGTGCATATGACTGTATTGTGCTAGTGGTCAAGTCTGTCTTAATGTGGTGAGAACATACCCCATCTCAAGGAGCAGCTGCCACTTGATTCTAAATGGTGGTTGGCTTGAGGGAATATACATTCTGTATGGGTAAAACTTATAACTTTTTAAGAGAATCTGGAAATCCAGTTATTTTATGTGAAATTTCATGTTTGTAAAACATTGGCTCAATTCTTAAATAAAACATGCTTCCCACCAGACCTGGTCCAAACTACTAATTTGTTATCTCTGATCTATGGCTTCTTAAATCATACCTATTTAAGGTCATTATTGGTCCTAAAGATCAGGTAGGAGTGAACCTCTGGGCTGGGGCTCTAGACCAGAGCAGTGCTGTCCAATGGAAATACAATGTAAGGCAGAAATGTGAGCCACATATGTAATTTTGAATTTCCCAGTAGCCACTCAAAAAATTTTAAAAAATCCAAATAGGTGAAAAAGTGATTTTAATATTTTATTTAATCCAACATTTGATTTTATCATGTAATTAATATGAATTTTTAATAAGATATTTTACATGATTTTGTTATATCTTCAAATTCATGTGCAAATTTTACATTTGCAGCACATCCTAATTTGGACTTGCCATGTTTTAAGTGTTCAGTAGTCATATGTGACTAGTGGCTTATCTATTGGACAGCACAGGTCTAGAGCATGCTTCTTAAAGATTAATTAGCATATGAATATTTCGGGGATCATGTTAAAATGAAGATTTTGATTCAGTGGTTGAGGTTGAGCTTGAGATGCTTCACTTCTAACAGGCTCCCAGGAGATGTCTATGCTGCTAGACCATGGAGCCCACTTTGAGTAACAGGGGGCTCGAGGTTCTGGCAAGTCTATTTGGATCAGCATCTTTTTCCACCCCAAGTGTACCTTCCTCCTTCAAGGTCAGAAAATATCTGTTGAAAATACTAAACTAATATTCTAATGGTTCATCACCATATTTGAATTTGGAGCCACAATAAGAACTCTAAAAAAGGCAATATTATTTTATATGCTATTTACAGAAGCACGGTGGTCATTTGCTCATACACTTTTTTATGCTTTAGAGCTAGAATGCTTTCATAAGACTGCACTGAAGCACAGGATAAATAAAAGTATAGTTTTAACTTCAGGAATTTTGAACTTTAAACATTTTTAATAAAATCAGATAATTGGATTGCAAAGGACCTTTGATAGCAATACCTCTCAGAACTCTAATAGGGGCATTTTCTGGTTAAGGATATGAGTATTTAGTGGAATATCCAAAGAGAAACACAAAGAGAATTTTTTCATTTCCTCCTGACCATCCTGTCCAAAGGATTGCTTGAGCTCCACAAGCAGGTCTTAGATTTTTATTCAACAAATATTTAAACTTGGAAATGTTAGCAACTGAATGTGGGGCAGAATATAACTCAAGAATTCTACATTGTGCAACAGTCCTGAGGATATAAAAGTTTTAACCCGGAATAGGTGCTAGGAAAATGAACACTGAATTCGGAGCCAGAATGCCTTAAACTTGTTCTTGTTCCATTACTGTTTAGCTTGTGAATTTTGGCAAGTAGTTTATTTTCTCCTCTCAGATGGTAAGGAAAATGCTTGTCATACCTATATCATGGTGCTGTTATGGGGAACTGTGAAGGCACTTGTAATTGTAAAATGCTATTTGCTTATGTTCGTTATTCACAGGCATGCTGAGCAGAAGCTATTGAACTAACGTGAGCATCAATTTCTCAGGACCTTTTTCACTGCTGCATTTCATAACAGTTGCAGTTCTCTGTTGACATTTATATTTTCCACAGTAAAAATTTAATACAATATCCTAATCATAAAATTTTCTTTTCTTACACACTCAGAATAAAATAACATACCAAAATGTAATTAAATAGAAAGGGACCTTATGAAATCTTTATTACATCTTTGTTGGTTTGTTTTAGTTCTGAATAGAACTTAATATGGAACTACATATACCAAAGGGATTTTCCCCCTAGTGACAACAGTTTAACTCATTTATTGGAATGTGATTTTTTGACTGCAAAGTTTGAATTTTGATACTGATAGGTGGTCTGTATTAAACTCATGTTGTAAAATTACACAATGGGATCATTAGAATAGAACTTATTTTGTTTGAAAGGTCAGAAATTATCTGGCACATTGGATGGGGGAACCACTAAAATGATTAAAACACTTTGAGAAAATTATAAAATAATATTGAAGAGTATTAAAGAAGGCATAAATAAATGGGAGTATAATGTGCTTTTAGATAGGAAGATTCAATTTCTGAAAGAAGTCAATTAACTGTGCATGGATAATAACTTCAAAGCAATTCTAATCAAAACCAGAACTTATTTTTCGGTAGAATTTCACATGTTCCTTCTAAAATGTATGCAGAAGAATAAATAGTAAGCATAGTCAAGAAACTCCACAGGTAGACCTTAGATTTTTATTCAACAAACATGTAAACTTGGAAATGTTAGAAAGCAAGAAGAAAAGAAAGGTGAGGGAATTGCCCTTCTTTATGCCCAAAATTAGGAAAAATAGCAAATAAGCAAAATTCTATTGTTTCAGTGAGAGACCAATAAAACAGAAGAGTGAGCCCAGAAACACCCCAACACATATATGACACTTGACTTATGGCAAAAATGGTGTTGCAGGTAGGGGAGAAATGCATGTAAGGGGAAGGGTTTCAATAAATGTTGCTAAGACAAATGATTAATCATATGGAAAAAAAATGGAAAGAAAAAGTGGACCCTTACCTAACCACCATATACAGCATTAATTCCAGGTGGATTAAAGCTATTTGAAAAAGCAAAATTACAGAATATCCCAATCCTTTAATTTTATTTTATTTCTAGTGTTTTTTTTTTGTTTGTTTGTTTCCAAGTATTTTATCTCTTATATTTAAACTTATCTTTATTATTTCATTTTCCTATTAATTGTATTTGGCTAATATATGGGCTTCAGCTTCAAGGAAGGATTGGATCACAGAAGGGTTACAGAGGGGGCAGGAGAGGATCA